>MU619694.1:521259-593712 GCA_025201785.1 Xylaria longipes
GTCTCCCCCCCTCCCGCCCGCCCCTCGCCCGCCCCCCCCCCCCGCCCCCCGCGCGCCCCCCCCGCGCGGCCCCGCCGGCCCCCCCCCCCCCCCCCCCCATAGAATTGAACTATGCAACTAACCCCTCGGTATGCTTTTCTCCGCAACCTTCTAGAAAGAATGAGTCATCCTCGTCGGAGCGGACGCACGAAGGCAATAGGATTATATAATACTAAAATAGATTTATCCTTAACTCGGGAGTCCGAGCCGTTAGTAATGCCCTATATAGGTCTAGTCCCTAAGCAGTGTTCTCTAATATTGAATAACCTGATATCTTGGAGTAGAGGTCGGCGGAGTCTGATGTCAACACAACTTTTTTCATCCGTTAAGCCTGGACTCTGAAACTAGTAAATGGATAAAAGCGTACCTGTATCCTGGTCTATGTTACATACAACTGGCATTTAAGAGCCAGACTGGCGTGTTCGAACAGATCTTTGCACGAACCTTGCCGAGTTCCAGGCTCGGTCCGGGGCTCCGCACGATAGCAACAACTTGGAACAATCGTAGTCTGAGCATACTACGTGTTACATGACCCTCACTTCCCTCCGCCTTGATTCCCCTCGACGCCATACTAGATGTTGGGTGATATTTATGGGTCGGTAGCTTTGCCACCTATTGAAATTCCATATCGACAGCAATGAGTATGCATAGGTCTCGTTCTACGTCGTATATAAGAATAGCCTAGCCGCAGGGCTGGCACTCATAAGTAAGGTTTACGCTTCACTGAGAGTAGCAGTTGTAATGTGATATATACTTGAAAAGTTTAACTGTTACCTGGTGCCTTTTCCATTCTGGGTTAGTTACGAAAGAGTAATGACTAAGTCAAGTTGATTGGAATGGTGGAAGCCCGTTGCTCTACTATGTATATTTACGTCCTAGTAACAAGTGCCACTAAGGGACGGTCCCCTTGACTCTCATGAGTTCTATCATCTCAAAGGTGCTTTATTATAGTATGTTAAACATGGTGATCTAGTAAATGCAGCAACTGCTGATCCGTTTAGTTGCTGAGTATGGTTTTAAATTATATTTAAAAAAAAGTTGTATTTACAAGGTATTCAACAACCTGTTTAATTGATTGCATAATGCATATAAGAAATAGAAAAGATGGAGATGCTTATCTGCTCTACTAGTGTATGTAATAGCTAATCCTGTTAATTGTGAGGATCACATAAGCTTTATCTACTATAGTGCTGGGTTGTCGAGCCTGTTATAATTGTTATTTTAGTAATAAAGCTTAGTAATAATCGGCTGTATATTTATGACAGATTTATGACTAACATGGGAGTGATGGCCCCCTGTCCAACCCCTGTAGCCCGCATACGTCTGAACAGAGCAGGTATTGAGCTCAACAAAAGCCACTATTCGTCCAACAACGAGCGCTCCTACAGTAGATACTACACACCGGTGATACTTGGATCTGATAGGTGGGAAGACGAGCAAGCTCTAGATCTAGATGTCTGCTGCTATTATGGTGTGTATCCACGACACAACCCCACATGAGCGGCGGTTACTATGAGGAGCTCTTTGTATGTACCCCACCACGAGCTACTCCCGCTACGCAAAGCTTATATTACAACCTCGATCTGACAACACCCCATCCTTGAAGACTTCCTTATCTGCGTAACTCAGCCGATATGGAATCCCAACTACCGTCAACCTTTCCAGTACTAGATTGGTACAGATGGTGGGGAAGAGTGGGAGCATCCTCATTCCCCATCTACATAGTACTTAAACAAGTTTACGTTGGTCTGCCTAGTATAGTTTTCGGACTCACCGTAGCGTATACTCTACTGTAGGCTAGACGAGCGGGTACCACTCCACCTTACAAATCTAAAGAATAGCTCCAATTCTAATACAAGGACGAGGACCATAGAAGCTGTTTAGGTTAGGAAGCAAAGGCCGAAAGAATGACTACAGTTTCACTCGAAGTTAAAGGGGTTGGCGGAAACAAAACGTTGGATGTGTGATTCTAGGTGACCACCAAAGTAGACAGTCCAAGAGACCAAGCTTATCACTAGCGTATATTTGTCCATCCCGGCCGAGTGCCGGCAACATGTCAGATTCGCTGACATGAGATTCTATGTAGTAAATAGACAAGAAACTAGCCTTTTCTGGCACCCATGTCAGGCAACCTTTTTAGCTGCTCCGATCTTCGCCTAATTTATAGAATCTCATGTCCGCGAATCTATAGAGTCCAGTCAGCTCGGCAATCTTTCCCCGAATTAGACTGCTAAAATGCGGCATAGCTACCGATCGCCAAGCGCACTCCGCCACGTTTTGGCGGTGCGCGGCAAAGCTGCATGAAGGAGAGGACTAGTTACTTAGAGGCAAGGGTCAGCAAGAAACACATTTCAAAATAGGCCCATCGACTTTTGCCTTTCGAAGAGTATTGTACTTTAGGTCGCCGTTGAAAAATAAGGGGGAAATTTTTAATTTTACACAAAATCAACATCGAAAGAATATCCGTCTTTTGTTATTCATGTTATTACTTTGTTATTGCCTCATGGCGTATATAGTACTACGTATATACGGAAAGCACATCGAAAATTTCCGGTGGGTCTAAATCTAAGGAGTAGATTTGTCAAAGGTCATACGAAAATTTCTCGGCAGACAGCGCATTACTCAACTAATGCCGTGAGCTACCAGACAACCTTGCCGACTGGCGTGCGTCACTACAACTTAGGTGTGCCCGCCGAATTGTCCATAAGGCTTATGATAATAGTAAGATCTACTTCGCCTTTAGGTATAAGAATGGGAATACCTAGGTTTACTAAAATGGTTTTCGGTATGTATTATTGCATGATTTTGTCTCACCGCCAGACTCTTAGATTCTGGAGGCAAGGCCTATCTCTCTTACGACCCATATCTAGTTCGATGCGAAACTCTATTAATGGACTAGCATTACCGTGTATTCAGATATAGAAGCCAAGATACGTAGCTACCACTTAAATACCTAGTAGCTGCCGGTTATCTTCCCGAATTGCTGTAAATGCCATGCAAGTAACGTGGAATTGTCAATATAATTAAGCTCATTGTCTTCGATGTAGGGGTATTTGCTTTTCTTCAAAATGTCGCTAGCGATAGGCATGTCATAGAAGCGAAGCCCTGCTTGCTGCATTGTCCTCTTAATAACTAGAATAATACGACATAGAATACCAGACCAAAGTACTCTATATGTTTTCTAGGAATTATGTTACGAAACGGTATTCTGGGCAAAATCCTTTCCCGGAGTAGGTGGCCGAAAACGATCTCGAAATGTCTCACCTGTACAGCATGTTCATCACCACGACTCAGTGGATAGTTGCAGGAGCTTAAGAACTTAGAAAATAAAGGAAATCCAAGGCTTTGAATAAAGTATCATACTTGTATGTTATGAGCCTGAATTTTATAGCTAGTATTCAGGATTTATGCGACTGGGATATTTCAATTCATTAGCTGGGAGTTTTAAAGACAAATTAACTAATGATAGTATTTTAAATAGGAACTAAAAGAAAAAGAAGTCTACAATTAACCTGAGGCTGGTTTACCTGCGAATATAAATGCTTGCTTGGAGCGTGTCAGGATCTCGTAGGCCAAGTCTAGGTTATGCATAGACTTTTTCTGTTGCGCGAAGGCTTTAAACGCCTTCGTAAACTAGTGCTTAACTGTATAAATATATGTCCTTGTTTTTAGGAGCGGTATTGTAACAAAGTGTAAGTGTTTACCCATTTATTTTACCGGAACATAATAAAGCTTTCAATCTAGTTTAGGAACAGCAACATAGTAGCAATTAACGCTATCTCTCCGCTCCTATAAATCACTCCTATAAAAATATATTTGAAGATAATAATCCCGCACCCCCTCCCCCCGTTTATATACCTGTTAAAATCTCGTTTAAGAAGCTTAATTACTAAGGGTAGATGAAAAGTACCGTTGTTGCGCGAAACGGTTTAAATCGCCTTCGTACGCCAGTCTTAGCTATATACACACTTGTTCTTTACCATAGATGTAGTATCATGAAGTACAAGGAAGCGTAGTAATTATACGTATAGTTAGGACTAGCTTACCCTAGTTATTATAAACTCTTCAACGTAACAACGATGCTCCTATACAACCTCATAATTAGCTCATTAATAAGAACTAAATAATAGAAATTCGCTGGTAAGTCAAACTATTTCTCGGCCCCCATATTACGATGGCCTATGTCACGATACTAGAACAAAGAACATGTTATAGCCGAAGACCAGCCTACGAAGGTGTTTAAACCCCCTCTCGCAACAACAAAGTTTATATATACCTCATATATCGGATCCTAACAGCTCATTGTTGCCTTTTGAAAATATGCACTGTTAGGATAACCGGCAAGGTGCTCATCCAAAAACTAGCAAATCTAATCAAGTTCTAGAAACATGGTTAAATTATAATCGTAATACCTTACCCACCTTGATCTTAGAAACTAATCCAGTGAAGAATGGTGCCACAAACCTTAATGTAATATGAACAGCCACCAAGTACTAACTATGCCTTAATTACGGACCACAAAATTTGTTCTTGTGAAACAGGAAATGGATTCATAAACAAGAAACAAGTGAGACATAATTAATGGTTGGCAGTCCAACAACTGTGAGCAGGCAACAAACAAACAAAGCACTGATAAACAAACTATAATTAGAAGAGCAAAAACTAGGTAGTGTAGAGTAAGTAGCTGAGCAACCAATATCTACATACACAACGGTGGTTATAATTAACATATGCCCAGACCGAACCATGGATGAGTAAAGTATTTCAAGGAACACATGAGCAAAAAGTGAAATCTTTCAAAACAATAAAGCGGTGGGTTTCATTTGCTTTATTCCAAGGCTATGAGGAGGTAGATAGCATAAGGCAAGATGAATCGAACTTACAGTAGCGAAAATAGTGATTGTTGACTATGGAGTTCCCCACTTCAAACCTACCGAGCAACGCCATTTCCCAAAGCATCCCGGTCACGGAAAATCAATTGGCTGTAATTTGGCGGGGTAGCAGATTCACCAAGCCAGAACCGGAAATCAGTAAACAATTGCCAAGGGATGAGCGATTGTTTACTTTGCGCGACACGACGATTTGACGCGACTTTCTATGGTTACAGGGAAGAAAAAATCCGTGTCTGTCGGTGGATAAATCAAAGAGGGACTATTATACAATAATGCCTGTCTCAACGTAATGATTTTTATCATATTTTAAACCACTACAACTTTTCTTCTAGTGTTGATTGATGTGTAAGTAATACATACGTCGAAGAGCAAATTGTTGCGCATGCTTCGGGGGCTGATAAGCATTAGAGACCCATTGCACACTTGACAAGATGGCCGGTTCGCACGACTTGGATCTTCCAATTGCCCTCCGCCGCACCACCCGTCAATGCGCACAGTCAACCCGATCTCGAGTTGTCTCTGCGCCTACACCGGCAATACTAAAAACACCAAGCAAGCCGCGATCCAAGAAGCGAGTCCGCTTCTCCGACCCAGGACCCGAGCTGTCTCATCATGAAGAGACAAGCTTACTATGTTCTACGGGGCTAACGCCCATGATAAAGCGCTCCTCGCTCGGTGGGCCTTCGCCAAAGCGGCGTCGGGGGTTTGCTGCTGCACCACGCAGACCTGCATCAATTGGAGAGGTACAGCATGAAGGGTCCCCCGACGAGGTCGACATCCTCTCATTGCCCCAGACCGCCGACGACGGTGGGAAGCGCCGTGTTCGGCGGAACGAACCGAGCATGGAGACCGGGGCACTACCGAGAAAGAACACAAAGTCGCGAGCGCGTAAAGAGAACAGCGCGATAACGGCCAGCGTCGAAGCGGAGGTGGAGCGTTTACGCGCTGAACTGGCCCACCGTGATACCGAGATCGAGCGGCTCCACAATGAGACTCTTGTCCATGATACGGAGCGTATCATGGAACTGGAGCAACAGATCGAAGCATTGCGCACGGAGCTAGCCCGATCACAGCTTCCGACACTTAATGTCGGAGGCGAAGACGAGGATGGCGATGCAAGCGACGGCGACAATGAGGACGATCTGCCGCAGAGCTTCTACGACTGGACATTGGCGGCGCGGGATCCCTTCTCAGATAGCTACCTAGGCGGCGATGATGATTTCCAGGATACAGCCATGGCGGATGTGGCGTGTAGCACGCCCTCGCGACGGCGGAAGAGTGCCGACGCAGCCCTTCCAAAGTCCGCATCCGCATCGTTCCCCACGCCGCCCTGCACCAGCCCGATCATACCGGCTACGCCATGCTCGATGCGCACAATGATTGCGCCTGTCACCCCACGTTCCCATGTTGGTATTCAAGCATCGCTGCCGGATCCCGAGAAAGAGGCCTTGGAAGCCGAGCTCGCATCGTTACGTCTAGAACTGACCAAGTTGACGGCAACGCTCGAGACTCATGCGGCGCTGCAAACCCGCTTATCGGAGAAGCTTGCGAGCGCAAGCTCACCCTCTCCTGCGGCAGGGAATGGTGAAAGCAGCCAGCTAGGGCTTGAGGATCACCTCAATTCAGTGCTCCAGACACTTTCCGAGCGCACAACGGCATTAACGGAGCTTGACTCGTCTCTGAGCTTACTAGGCTTTCGCGGCACTGAAGCCAGCGAGATCATTGCTTCTATTACGTCCGGGCTCAGATCCGCCCGACTGGAATTAGAATACGTCACCCCGGGAGAGATCACTCTACCCCTCTCGTCCCACGGTGCCCAAGTGCTAGACCTTGTACTTACGCGGCTGCGCGATCTTGCGCGCAGGGTTCGCGAGAATGAGGAAGCGATTGACGAGTATCACGCGCTAGAACTTTCCCTACGCCAACAACTTACCGCCCGGGTGGATGCCATGGAGGGCCTGCGGGCCGAGCAGAGGAAGAACGCGACGGTGCTGCGCGAGCGCGATGCTCACATCGCAGATCTAGAGGTCGGGCTCGACCGATTAAAGGGCGCCGCAGACGGTTATCGCCGGGACATAGCCGAGCTAGAAACCCTCGTGCAGCGCCTCGAAGACAACGGGAAGGCGACCGCGGCTAAACTGCAGGCCGATCTCGACAACGCGCAATCACGGCTCTCCGAGCGTGTGAGCATCATTGCCGATCTCGAGACGAAACTTGCAAACACGCTGAAGCAGGCCGAGGAGCTGGAGACGAAGCTCAAGGACCTCCAGAGACGCAGGGATGCCGAGACCAAAGTGCGGAATAAGTCCGTCGGCGCGGCGCTCGCGTTGAGAGACGCGCGCGTCTCGGAGCTCAGGCGCGAGATCTACGGGATTAATGAGAGTCTCCGGAGCGCGCACGCGACGATCATGAAGCTGCGTGTCGAGAACGCCGGATTGGAACGGAGGGCGGAGAAGGCGGAAGAGCGGGAGAAGCTTGCGAAAGCGGCCGTCGACACTATGAAGGCCGAGCTTGAGAAAGTCACCGCTGCGGCGAGTGCGCCGGGACGGAGCACGAGATCTAGCTCGCGGGGAAATAGAGGCCTGGCGACGCCGGAGCCGCAGCCCGGCGAGTACCTTTCGGCGGGCCTTGCCCGCTCGGGGAGTGGGAAGGGTAGGAAGAGGAGAAAGTACGATAGCGGTTTGGGGCTTTTGGACGAGGACCAGGATGAGATTGATCTCGTGCCATAATATATTTCATTTGTTGTATCAAATATGGTGTACATTTCTACTTCGCTCTCTAGATCTAGGTTTCTTTTGTTGGTATCATTAGAATCGGCGCCGGTTTCTATTATTATGTTTCTAGGTTTATAGTACTGTACCTCATGCCAGCTTGATTAGCTGAGTCTGAAATAATATAAGACCGGCACCTCATCCGAGGATAACTGTCGTGTTTCTCCAATGTCTCACAGCATATCCACCCCGAGGTGCACAGCATAATGGAGTAGGAGAGGTGCGATCTGCGGGGAAAATCCGATTGATTAATTCATAGAGAAGACAGCTTCCGATCAGTAAACCAGATAGCTGAATTTCAATAGCTGAATTTGAATGTACAGCTGATGTAGCATCCATCGTACAGTTAGAGGTACCTACATATATTCTCATCCAATAATGCTTCCATTCCATACACAACCAATTTCGGACTCTATTGATCTGGTTCCTGATACCGACATGCACGAAGTTCCGTGGCTCCCACAAGTACTACCACCCATTACCACTCCCCACGTACCCGCCCGCTATCTTCTTTTCTTTTTCCCGCTGCATCTCATATTAAACATGATCTCCTTGGTTTCTGTTATCAGAACCGGACGAGTGTTCTCGTCACCGTCCACGCTGGCTGATAGCGAGGCGCGGTGGCGCGCGGAACGATAACATATCACAAATGAGCTGCAGAGCACTGCATATGATTATCACCGCGCGTTAATCGGTAGGTTTTGTGTTTATACTGCAGGCCGCCGTTCTAGAGGCCGATGCATCTATCAATCAATAATCGGCAGACAGTAGGAAGATGCCTTCTCGCCAGATGCTCAATCCCCAATTCTCGTCCGGATAAATCGTCTTTTGATAATAAACTCCATCCCGTCGGTATTAACAACTTACAGCACATGAGAAACACATTAATAACATCAGTCAACTTTCGAATTCACTAACCGCAATGTCTATTCGACCTACACCTACTACCCCCCAGGACACTGTAGC
Source organism: Xylaria longipes (assembly GCA_025201785.1). NCBI lineage: Eukaryota > Fungi > Ascomycota > Sordariomycetes > Xylariales > Xylariaceae > Xylaria > Xylaria longipes. Next base: position 529,928 of record MU619694.1, read on the forward strand.
GCCCGTGGCGTCGTCAGCTAGTAGTCAAAAGGCCACTACGATCGAGTCAGAGATATCCTCCGATCGTGCTTCTCGGGGTCCGGGGTCGTTTACACAATCCTCTTTCCCTCGCCTCTATCCTCGCTTCCCCCCAGTCGTCTTCTTACCCTCGAGAACGACCCCCTCCGAACTTCCAACAATACACCACCCATACCCCGAGACCGTAGTGCACTACACCGATTTCCCTAGCGATGGAGCGTTTGATTGTTTCCGGTGCGTCAACGGCCGGTCCGGTCGCACAACGAATATCGTAGGCATTATATGCGTCGTGGTGGTCATCACTCTCATTCTTCTCGTCATACTCATTCTAAGGTACGGACGCGTGTCATCCAATCGTATTATGAGGCAAGGAGACTAACTTTCAAAAGCCTTTTGACAAAGAACAAGCATTAAAGGACCCCGAAAAAGCTTTGACGGCATCAATACAGGCAGCCCGGCTTCGGCAGATGAAGATCGGTTGAGTTTCACTGGGGTTTATCGGCGTTCGTCTAGGGAATTGGTGGTATACGGAAAGATACGAATAACATAATAAGACGCGTCTGCGACCAACGGGGACTTATTCACAGCGACTCAAAGAGCAACAAGCGATCTAATGACAGCCACAATCGGCGGGAGGGATGTAAATAGGACTGTGATCGCACCGAACAGACTCATAGAAAGGCTCGATAGTGCCGCAGCTCGTGGATCAGTGCGCAAGAGCAACGCGGTTGCAATAGCGGAAGAATTTGCTCCTAGCGTAACGCCGCGAGTGACATAGTCATCTGTAAAACCACACGTGTCAGTCGAAGTGTCTTCTGCGTCAAAGGCAATCGCAGATAACCGAATGGGGGGCGTACCGTCGGGAATTTTAAGTAGAGCAAGCATCCTCTGTCCGATCAAGACTCCTATGATGCCGCTCGTGATCGCTAGCGCCGCGACCGTGTTGGGTTCTCCTCCTAGGTTGGCTACGGCGGGTAGTGCAAGCGCCAAAGTCAAGCTACGTGCGGCGAACGCGAGACTACGCTCGGCACTGATGCCGATGACGAAGCATATGTACGGATATGCGAACAGAGAGCCGACGGAAATGACCACATTCGGGAGGACAATGGCGAAGAAATGCTGCCTCAGCTCACGTCGGTATTGGTACATTGGCAGGGCGAGGGAGACGATGCTGGCGTCCACTGGAACAGTCGGAGTCAGTTATCTTCCGGTTCAAGCCTGAGATGTGACGGTTTCAAAAGCTCCTAGACACTATTTGGTCCGGAAAGGAAAGCTCGTGCTTTAAATGTGTGAATTCAAGACTAAATTGGCCCCGAGAATCAACTTACAGATACTGGCGAATATGTCTCCGGCACCTGGGAGTTGATGTGTGCCGTCCCAAAGTTTCAGATAGGTGGCGCCGGTGCGATATTCTTTCAGTGTTATATTAAGGCTCTGAGACTTAATCAGGCCTAGAACCCAAAGGCTCAGAACCGTGAGTAAAGAAGATACCAAGACGGGGTGTAGGTATTGCCTCCATTTGGGTGGAATGGACATCGTAGCAAAGTAGGTAAGAACGCTAAAGGTCAATTGTAGCGGCATCGCGTAGCCGACGCTGTAGTATATCGGTATACCGACGAATGTGAAAAGCAGGACGTAAATGACCATATCCAACCTACCCGATATAGCCACCGCCCATCTAGTTGCACGCGAAGGTGGTACTTGAGCCTGCGCTGGAAGGCCAGCTTGATACCCGTCGGGACCCGGCGATGCATCGCGAGAGTCTTGGTGCGTGCGTTGAGAGTCTCGAGATCTAGGCGGGGGCTGAATCTCTGACGCTGCTTCTGTTGATTCAGCTACTTCCGAGCTAGTTCTCACTGATGGACTGTTTGCCGATCTCGGCGTCGCAGTCATTAGAATCACGTCATTTTCAGACCCGAGTTCTTCTGCTCGTTCGGCTATGGCTCGTTTAGAGGATCCGAGCATAAGCTGTAAAACCCGAGTCATATACGCAGCCAGTGCCATCATTACGAGGAACCCGATCACTGTCACGTCAGCGAAATTTGATTTCTATGTTAGGCACATGACATACCAAATACGGCTATGATCTTAAGCACTTCAATTCCGCCAATTGAAGGGCTAAGAGGCAGCAATATGAAAGATGGTGTAAAGAAAACGTTGATCCACTGTAGTAACCACCTGCCCTACACTGAGAGTTAGTCGTGATATGATCTCTAGGTATTCCGTTGCGATGCAGATGCCGAACAAACCGGTATTTCGATAATGACGACGAGACGCCTCGTCCGGTTCTCTCCGATTATTTTCTCCAACAGCAGTAAGCCGAGGAATAGGATCACGAGGCAGGCGACAGAGGCAGGGAACGAAACAGCACCCAACTGTAGTAGCTTGTTGACACCGAAGGTAGTCGCAAGGATTGCTAAGATACCTATCGGGATGAAGAGCCATGACCTAAAAAGCTGGTTGGCTGACTTTCGGGTCGTCTACGAAGATGTTTGTCAGTATGAGCACCTGGGCGAAGGAGAGGAAACGTTCTAATTTACCAGCTGGGCTGCGACGAGCAGGTCATTTAATACAGCGCCGCCTCCTTCCGCAGCCATTATAGAGCCAAATATGAAAAATTGAGCGAGAAATCTTTCGACACTGATACTAGGTTAGACATGCCGCTTGGCTAAATTCCCGCCGAAAAAAGCGTCGCTGACATCATTGCCGTCGACTCTTTCAAACGCGAAAAACAGGTGGAGTCCGCGCCCAATCAATCTTTTGGACGTTTCGTTTCTTCAAGATACAGACTCTTACTTACATTGACTGATTGTGAGGTTATTTAGGAAGATAGTGACACTAGCTATGCGATTCCATGCGTATTGATTAATTGCCAACGTATTGTAGGTGATGGTGGTTTGCCGGTTCGACACGAATAGTGCAAGTCAGGATGGGGATCATAGGACTAGCGGACGAGGAGCCCGACCTCGGAAGACTTCGCTTGCACTTGTCCCAATGCCAAATAACCTAGGTAAGTAATCACACGTCGTATTATGAGATATGGAATCTGCGCAATCTACCTCTCAACTGAATCAACTGTTTCCCCCTCTCATTCTTCCTGTTGTCATAACGTATGTCAACGCAAGGTGAGACCATATGTCGCATCCTCCCATTATCTCTTGAAGTGAACATCAAATGAGTTTCCCGGCCTCTCTGCAAAAATAGAAAACACCCATACTGTAGTAAGCGCAATCATACGCCATACCGCGAGATCCAACACCAATGATACCGTGAAGATACAACTACCACGGCCCAACTCTTTGTAGCAGCTGTTCACCACCAGTGACAGTTGCATCCCGCAAATCAGTCCGCAAAAGCGTCTTAAACTCTATGGATTCCCAGTCGTCCTTTGCGGATTGCTGAGTTAGGTGAAAACTTTCCCATTTTTCATAGAATTCATCGACACATTGATTGAATAATGAATAGAGTCCCACCCCTGTTGGAATCTCACAGTATGTTCCGTTGCGATCATGGAACTGCTCGAGGCCCTCTTTTTGTGCGATGTCTATATGAAATTTATAAGTAAAGTTCAAGCGTAGCCATTGTTAACTTGTTAACTTGTTAACATGGACTGGAGCTTACCTTGTAGAGCTTGAAATGCATCGAGATTGAGCTGGTTCACCCTGTGACCGTGTGCGCGTAGACGCGACGGCACCGTCGCGTGACTTGACAAAAAGGTACTAATTCGTTTTTTGTGCGCGGATGTAAGAGTGAAAATGATGTATACGACCTTGAGGTCCTTGAAGTACTGGAGAAATTTGGCAACCTCAATATGACAATGATAGTAGTGGTGGGCGGGATGTCTGCACAAACACCGAAAGGGCCTTGTTTTTTGGTTTCTCTTGAAGTAGCCTGTCTTGATGAGGTCGACCTCTATTCCAACCTGAGTGATGCCAGTGAATAGATCTTTGTTGTCGACGGGGCTTAGTAGGGCCAGCGAAGCATCCGAGAGGCCGTAATTGAACCGAAATGTGACAAGGTCGGTTTCTAGATGGATCTTAGCAGCAAACCCGTCCTCCACCCAGCGTCTACGAATGTATGACCTGTCCTTGCAGAGAAGCTTGAGTTGGTTGCGCCCTTCCGCCTTACACTGGATCCTGCGGAAGACATCTGCGGAACAGTAATCCGTTTTGGCGAGGGCGAGTCGCTCGCGCCAGGCAGACGCATCATCTTTCTGGACTTTGTCAGGCCGCATAACCAGTTTTGTGCGCGACTCGCGACATATGACGAGCTGGAATCGGTGGGCGCCCGAAGACCACTCCGCGAAAGCGTATTCCCAGACCATCGCCTTCAACTCGTTTGGAAGTCGTGGGTAGTAAATGAATTCGGTTGGCGCCATGGTAGATGACAATAGCTGATCTTCCTTCTGAATTTTGTTTGTGTTTATAAATATGAATCTGGAAAATTGAAGGGTGGCGTCCGGGTCTGACAAACCTGAATATTTTGTGCGAGGGGATGGTATGTTGGGTGTTCGCGGGAGTGCCGAGAGCAAGGAAGCGTGAGGTTAATATGACTACGTACTGGAGTAGTGAAGTAGCCCGTTGGATGGATGGGCTTCTAGTTGGTAGTTACCTGGGTAGGTACTATGTTCGAGTTTGCGTTTCAGGGCAAGATTTGGCGCGGGAATGGCCGGGGATCTTGGGTTGCTGGGAGAAGTCTTTATATTCTTCTGAAGGTGAATGCAGGAGCTGTCCACAACTTCTAGTTTCTCCAGATGAAAAGTCTGAAATATTTGCGATGAATATGTGCACCTAGAAGGATACCTTGGGAGGTAATCTTGTTGGCCAGAATTAAGAGTGAATGAGGAGGATGGGGTAGGAAAGAAAGTTTGCTGGGAGCTGAGGCTTGATGAACTTGGAAGGAAGTTGCCCAAATTAATTGTATTCTGGGCGATACAGAAGTAAAATTTCAATCGCGAGTTATTCTACGAGCTTAAATCGTAATAATAAAAGTACGTAGGTACTTCTGGCTTCACAACCAGAAGACCAAAAGAATCCAATGTGAACCTACCTAGCTAGGAAAGCAGTATTTCCGGCTAAGAGTTTTATGGCAAGAGCTCATTCATTATTCACTAGTGAGTTCTGTTCTTTCCACGCCCGGCGAATCAGTCATACAAGGTGCTTAAGATGTAGGTGCACGAGTGAGTGGGAAAAAACAGCCCGTGGCTAATAATATATTGCACTTTCTTATTAGTACCTATGGCTTTAATGGAACTCGGATATATAGTTGTCACAATGTTAAAATCTTCTATGCCTACTTGAGTAACTATAACCAAAACATAAAGACTTGCCCCTTTTTGCTCGAGATAGCGTGTGCACCAAGTACAGGATGGACAAATAAAATACATAACTTGAGGACATCCAGGTAAACTATCTGGCTGGCCTCATGAATAAGGGTGCTGCGCATTCAATGTTCTGGCGCCGCGTACACACACCTATTAAGTCTGCGTAGGTACCTAACATAAACAGTAATACGTGCCAGCACGCTCAGGCGCAAGTTGACCTACAATCCGTTGAGGCTGCCTTTTTGCGAGTGTCTATTAACCCTGCTGCTTAAGAGTAGCACCTGAAAAGGGCATATGTGAGGCCCTTGCTGGTAAATTTCAAGCATACCTATCCCTAAATTCTTTGAATATAGAGGTGCAGAGCAGCTCCCAGTAAGAGTGAATATAACAGCTGAGTAACACTGTATACAAAACAAAGAGGACTCTGCACATAGATAGCTCCGTATTTAGGGCTAGCCTGACGATGGAAATTAGCAGCAGCGTGGAAAGGGGAAAACGGAATATTTGATGAAGTTTAAACAGCAACGGAGTGTAGTAAGAGGCTTTCGGACTATTGAAGTCGGTGACAGGGAGAAAGTATCGTGGTCGAGCCACGGGATTAACACGCACAACTGCATGTGTGGCAGCCCAAGGCAATGGTCACATTCTTAAAGCAAAAAAACTCCAGAGTTACCACTGCAGGCGCCTTCCCACCAATACACAGAAACTCGGCTCCGGTATAGGCAACATAGGATATTGCCAATCAATTACAAGCATGCAAATACAAAGAAGTTAGGACTAAATTGTGATATTCCGTTCTTTTGGGGGCACATAACTATATGGACATGCACCCAGTCTAGTTGTACACATGAATACATAGATCACGCTCCTGCAACCACGGCCAAGTTTTCGTATATCGTGCGCTTCACAGCGTAAAATGTACCACCCATCTGGCCGGCCGGGCCACCACCAACAGGAAGCCCGATGCTCTCCACATCGATCCGGCCCGTCGCCGTCTTCCGAACCACCACCGAGCCGTCAATCAGTAAAGTACCCTCTCCCCTAAACTCGGCCGTATGGCCGGATTGCTGCATCGCTTTCCTTAGGTCAGCCAGCCGTAAATCGCCGACGTGGAGAGGCTGCGCCACGGAGCGAGTTGCCGACGCCATGTTCATGGGTAATACATCGAGCGTTGGCTCCATTGGAACCTCTGCTGGTTCATTTGGCTGCGGCTCCTCCGTCTTGATGCGTTTATTCGCTGCTTCTTCGTCGCTGTTCCGTGCAAGCTGTCTCTGAGCGGCGAGCAGCCGGCCTGTTACGGTTGCGATACTCAATCCACGGACACTCTGCCATTTCAGCTGCTTTACCAAGGTTGGTGCGAGTTTGACCACCCAAGCATTTGTATCGACGCTTGCATCGACGATAGTCCCCATGTTAGGCGTATATATGTCGAATGAACCCTCCGCTATGAGCTTCTTACAGTCAGAGGCCAGCGCCATCGTGTCTTCACTGCTTCCTCCAACAAGAATAAGTTTTCGGGGCTGGATAAGTGGTATAAGCATGTGGAGACTGCGCTTGTCGTGAATACCGGTGAAATCAACAAAATCGATCTGAAGTTTAACCGTGATCCTTTCTGCCGTGATTACTAGCTTCGATGGGCCATTCACTGTCTCATCCTGATCGTCAGGGATTGCATCCAACTCATCGTCCACTCCGCCGTCCGGCAAGCTAATTTGTAACTCGTCAGTCATATTTCGGACCAGCGCTGGTCGCTTATTGGTTTGAGATCCACTGCTCTTGTTTGCGGGAGCGGCATCGTCCCATTTGCGCTTCTTCCCCAGGTTATCGTGGCTATCGCCCTTGCCAAGTTGATTCAGGTCGACTCTATCACCATCATCCCGTTCCTCAGCTCTCAGAAAGTCCTCCGGCCGAATGGTTTCGCCGTATTCGTCGTCGCGTTTCCGTCGCACCGGGTGGGGATACAACCTATCCCTCCCTTTCTTATCTCTTACGTTGAAATCATGAACTCCTTTCTTCTTCAGCAATATATTGACACCCAAGTCTTCGTCGGTAAGTGCAGCTTTCTTCCTGCTGACCTGACCTAGAGTCGTTGCAGCATTTAGAGCCCTGCCTTGTTGCTCATCTTCGGAATCCTCGGACTCTGATGATGACTCGGAAACATCATCTCCTACGTCTCCAGACGTCTCCAGCGTAACTCCCCCTCCTCCCTGTAGGGTCGTCTGGAGTTGACGTTGTTGAGCGAGCCATTGTTGATATCGGGCAAGATCGTTGCCTTCTAGGGCCTCTTTCCGGGCGTCTATGAAGTCAAGATCTTGTGGGGTATTGCCATTCGCTTCGCCCTCGGTGGTATTCTCCTGACGGTCTTTCCACCAGGTCCAGAGAGTTCTCGCCAACGATGGATGCGATGATGACGCCAATGATGGATACTCGGTCAAAATGACCATGTTGGTAGGGTCCTGGGCAAGGTGCCTTAGAATCGACTTTGAGAATCCCCATTCTAGACTTGCATCGCTGGCAATAATAACCTTGCCAACCGGGGTGTTACCGTCGCTATTGCGTGAAAGCACCTTATCAATCTGCCCTCTCCTATCCAGTAATCGTAAATATCTGAAGTCAAAAGGTCCGGCATCCTTTCCTTGCCTCGTCCCATCTGTGGCACCGGTCGCTCTTTTAGACCCATCAGCAACGGCCTCGAACTCGCGTACAATACTATCATCCATCCACTCCAGCATACTTCGGGCGTATCTCATCACACTGTGAACATTGCGCCCTGCCAAGTACAGCTTAGCCTGGCTGAGCTTGCTATCACTGGATGGTAAATCGGCTCTCCATGCGTGCTCTAGCAGATAGGCCAGCTCTAATACACGGGCGCTGGAGTCTGTAGGTATAAGTACTGTCCCGCCTTTGACAACACATGTTCTCACTTTATCAAGGAGTTGCTCGTCTCGTTTACTCCGACCTCCAGAGAGGGATTGCTTCTCACTGCCGCGGCTGCTACAAACCAGAGCTGTGGGTTTCCTCAACTGCTCAATCACCTCGGCGCCGCCGCCACCAGCGCCACCCAACCAGGCGGCTCCAGAGTAGACATTCTCACGTCCTTGGTTCCAATCCACAGCGTACACGATGGACTCAAGGCCGTGTTGTATATGCCATATAGTACCACCGAGGGTGTGGCCCGAGTTGTAGGCGGTGATTGTCAGACCGTTGAGAGGCGGAGAGAAAGGCGAACCCAGAGGCTGATGTGGCTGCGAGTATTTCAGGGGATGGATGAGTGAGAAGTAGGTGGCGATCTCGTCGGCGGTGGGGGCTTGTAGAAGGAAGTCGGACGAAGCATGGTGGTCCGGATAGGACACACCGTCCAGGGCGCTCGAAGGGATCGTGGTCGCAGCGGCAGGCGTCGAGGCGTACAGGTCCTGGAGCAGGGTGCGGCCGAGTCCGATGATAGGGGTCGTCGCGTAGACGGGGATGCGCGTGAAGAGCGGGAAGTGCTTGCAGCAGTGGGCGAAGGCGGCGATGTGCTCGGTGGTCGCATGGGTGAGGAGGATCAGTGACAGGGTCGGTACTTGTCTGCGCAGGCATCAGTTCATGTCGAGTCTATTAAGCTGAAGAGGTGACAGAAGAGGCGGCGTACTTCTCCAGCTCCTTGAGCTTGGCTATGTCGAATGATTCATCCCAGCCGACGCCGACCAGTATCTTGATGCCCCCATCCAGCTCAAGAATAGACTGCGATGCGGCGGATTCGGAGAGCGCCCCTAGCAATGGGCTGAAGGTGAACATGGCTGCATGATATGATGCCGTGCGATCGCCCGTTCCTTGCGCCTAGTCACTGCGAGCCTATAAGCCCATCTACAACCAACTTCCGGTAGTCTGCTGGTCGAGTACAAGTGTGTCGCGAAACTCGGCAGGGGGCTACGAGGGGTGTGAGGAGATATGGCGAATATATATTGCCTAGCTATTGATGCTATTGACGGTACGTGATGTTGGGGAATGGAAGGGTTCTGCGATGATGTCGCGCGTCAAAGAATTTCCGTATTAGGTATCTAGCATACATCTTAGGCGGGTATGATAGGTACTGCACCTGCAGCAAGGCAGGGCCTCTACGTAGTGCAATACAGTGGGACACAGGTAGTACCTACCTACCTAAGGTAGGTATACCGCCACTAACTTAAAAAAGAGCCCAGGTAAGTACCTAGGTATCCCGTACTTTTCTACACACGGAAACTGTGCTTATAGAACCGTACCCGCTACAGCATTAACACCTATACGTAGACCCCGGCAGATATCCGGAAGTGGTTCGTGTCAATTTGATTCCCAAGTGGCCAGTTTGGGAATAGCAATTCGTAACTGTGGCCTCAATAGACATTCGATCAAGAAAACCCATCGCATTTCCCACCAACAGTCGCCCTCGTTGCTTCCCATTGGCGTCTCGACAGCTGGCCCACGCCGTCGAACGCCCAAGTCTTCCAAGCCGTCAACACGGAGCCGCAATGACACTCTTCGCCGCGTAGATAGATCGATCGTCGTCCAGTCCCCCCAGCCGCACCCCTCGATACTCCCTCCGCCTCGAGCTCTCCTGATGCCTCGAGCTGGCTCCTGGTAATTAACAACTACAGAGCCTCGCCACACCCCGTTGAATCTCGTCAGTTCGTGTCGTGGCCATGAGCGAATACACCATGTACCACGCCCTCGGGCACGGCGAACAGCTCGACTCGAACGATCCCAACCGCACCTCGCAGCCCGCGCCTCCCCAGTTCCAGCCGCCCATTGCTCAGCAGCCACACCAGCAATACGGGTCGCCTGCGCCCCCTCCGCCCCAGGGCCAGCAGTACTACGGCAGCCCTCCGCCGCCCGTGGGCAGTGCCTCTCCCGCCGGAGCTGTGCCCGGGTTTGCGCCTCCGACCGCTGACGGGGCAGGGCTGGCCTCCCAGATGGCCGGCATGTCGTTGGACGGACAGCACACCGTGAGGAGAAAGAAGAAGGATCGCCATGCATTCCACACCGTCGAGGCCCCCCTCGGCTCCTCCCAGCCGTACAATGGCATCCCGGCAGCAGGAACCCCCGCGACCGCCTTTCTCAATGCCGATCCTTCGACGACCGGTGGCCAGTTTGTTGGCCAGCCAGCTTCGCCGAACCAGTTCCCGACTCCGGGCGCCACACCATACGGCCCTGCATCGCCCAGCCAGTTCCCGGCTCCCGTCAACGCGCCATACAATCCCGCTTCGCCGGCCTCCCCCGCCGAGTTCGCCGCCAGGACCGGCCAGCCGCAAGCGCTAAACTTCGCAGCGGCCGCGGGCGGTAGCGGTGTCTCGTCCGACGAGATCCCCAGCGTGCCCGTGTCGAGAGATATCCCACAGCAGTATTACTTGAGCAATGCCTATCCCACCTTCGAACGCCATGTCCCGCCCCCTGCTACCATCTCCTTCGTGGCATATGATCAGGGGAACTCTTCGCCAAAATTCACACGACTAACCATGAACAATATACCCGCGGGCGCCGAGAGTCTCAATAGCACCGGTCTCCCTCTTGGCCTCGTTCTCCAACCCTTAGCTCCCCTTCAGGCCGGGGAGCTAGAGATCCCCGTTCTTGATTTTGGGGACCAAGGACCGCCGAGATGCCGTCGGTGTCGGGCTTACATCAACCCTTTCATGATGTTTCGGTCTGGAGGCAGCAAGTTTGTTTGCAATCTTTGTACCTATCCCAATGACACCCCCCCGGAATATTTCTGCGCCACGACGCCGCAAGGAGTCAGAGGCGACCGGGATCAGAGGCCAGAATTAACCAGAGGCACTGTAGAGTTTACAGTACCTAAGGAGTACTGGACGAGAGAGCCAACTGGCCTGAACTGGCTGTTCGTCATCGATGTCACACAAGAAGCCTTCAATAAGGGTTTTCTGGAGGCTTTTTGCGAGGGTATCCTCTCAGCCCTTTACGCGCCTGAAGGAGGTGACGACATAGACGAAAACGGGGAGCCGAAGCGGCAGATACCGCCTGGGGCTAAGGTCGGGTTCGTCACGTACGATAAGGACGTCCACTTCTACAACTGCAATGTAAGCTCTCAGCTCCATGGTCACCGTCCGGTGGTTTAACATGCACATACTAATATTGGCCAGCCTGCCCTTGAACAAGCCCAGATGATGATCATGCCAGATATTGAAGATCCCTTTGTCCCTCTTAGTGATGGCCTATTCGTCGATCCATATGAATCAAAAGCCATTATCACTTCGCTTCTGACCAGGTTACCTACTCTCTTTGCCGATATTAAAAACCCCGAGCCCGCGTTACTGCCAACACTGGGTGCTGCTTTGGCTGCCTTGGAGAAGACAGGAGGAAAGATGGTGTGTTCGTTATCAGCTCTTCCAACATGGGGACCGGGCCGCCTCTTTATGAGAGATGACGGAAAGTATCCCGGAGGCGAGATTGACAAGAAGCTGTTCACAACTGAGCACCCTGGCTGGAAGAAGATCGCGGAGAAGATGGTCGCCGCTGGCGTTGGTATAGACTTTTTCCTTGCGGCTCCCTCCGGTGGTTACTTGGATGTCGCAACAATTGGTGAGTCTCACGTTTCACGTCAGGAGAAGTCAGATGGAAACTGACTTTATAAAGGTTACGTGTCGTCTACAACAGGCGGTGAAACCTTCTATTATCCCAACTTTGTGGCTGGTCGTGATAATTCCAAGCTCTCACAAGAAATCAAGCATACGGTTACTAGAGAAACCGGTTACCAGGCACTCATGAAAGTCCGCTGCTCGAACGGACTGCAAATATCCTCATACCATGGCAATTTCGTTCAGCATACTTTTGGAGCTGACTTAGAAATTGGGGTTATCGATGCGGACAAGGCCATAGGTGTCACCTTCGGGTATGACGGAAAACTCGATTCCAAACTAGATGCACACTTCCAATCCGCTCTCCTCTACACAACCGCTTCGGGCCAGCGCCGGGTTCGTTGCTGCAACGTGATTGCCAGTGTTAGCGATAACACGAGAGAGTGCATGAAGTTCATCGACCAAGACTCTGTGTATACCATCATCGCGAAGGAGGCCGCGTCAAAACTCTCTTCAAGTTCAACCACCCTAAAAGATATAAGACAGGTTATAACTGAGAGAACGATCGATATTTTTGCAGGTTATCGTAAGAACTTTTCTTCACAACCCCACCCGCCAGGACAGCTTGTTATGCCCGAGAAGCTCAAAGAATTACCGATGTACATGCTCGGTCTCATCAAGAGCCGAGCCTTTAAAGGAGGCAATGAGACCTCGGATCGAAGGGTGCATGAGCTGCGCACGATCAGATCGATGGGTGCTACGGAACTCAGCTTATATCTTTATCCCCGCATGATTCCGATACATAATCTCAATCCCGATGATGGTTTCCCCGATGAAAAAACTGGCCACTTGAAGTTACCGCCCGCCATCCGGACATCTTTCAGTCGAGTCGAGCCTGGTGGTGTCTATCTAGTTGACAATGGGCAACAATGCCTACTGTGGTTCCATACACAGACGTCACCAAACCTACTAATAGACCTTTTTGGTGAGGGCAAGGACAGCCTCAAATCGCTTGATCCCTATAGCGCCACCCTACCAGTCTTGCAAACACACCTAAATGCGCAGGTCCGGAATATTATAGAGTTCCTCAAGACACTCCGTGGCTCGAAAGCATTGACGATTCAGCTAGCAAGGCAAGGTATCGATGGCGCAGAATACGAATTCGCTAGGATGTTGATAGAAGACCGGAATAATGAAGCCCAAAGCTACGTAGATTGGCTTGTTCATATACACAAGGGTGTGCAACTTGAAGTAAGTTGATCCTTAAAATACGGTGTTATATTGTATCGAAGCTGACTTTCGGTAACTAGTTAGCGGGCCAAAGGCGGAAAGAGGGTGACGAGGGAAGTTCTATAGCATCTAGTTTCTCCGGCCTACGTCCAAGTTACTGGTGAGATTACAACGATGAAATGATGTGTTTATGAATCTACACGCATAGCATTAGGAGGCGCATTGGGAGGCGCATTAGAATCTGGATTGAGAGTGGCCAGGTAAATGCCAGAATAATTTCTCGCCTGAAAGCGAGCGATACCGTCCTGTTAAATGCGATTTATCACTCCTACAGGGTAGTGTTCGAAAAAGAAAAAGATCTTCTCAGTCTCGTTCCTGGTTCTCTCGCCGTTATTGCGGTCTACATCGTCGCCATGAATCTACTTGCCAGCGGCATTGCTATCACTAGTGTCGATTTCAAGCCTGTTTCGGACACTGCTGTATAACACTCATGGCCAGCTTATAAGGCTAGTCATGGTTCAAGCAGCTAGAGCGGACTGATGGCCACCGAGCTAAATCATAGGCATTGATTGAGTGAATTTCTTTCTAGCAATAACACGAAAGCAGGCGAATATACTGATTCCTAGGATTGGTATATCCGTCTTCATCGGTTAGTACATGTAGAACTGCCTTCTGGGTGCACTTACGCGTTATCATAATGAAAGGTCACTGGAATATCACAAAGCTACACTTTAATTGCTCAGGTTACCGTATTGGGCAATCGCCTGTCTGCTGCACCGCTGCCGCGAGAAATGTGCTATTTGCCGAGACATACATATAGGCTCACCGGTTAGGTCTGCAGTCATGTAAAAGGCCGTATCAACGTGATACTTTTCTCATCACTCCAAGCCATTGTCTATTTTCGGAATTTGTCCTATGATCCTCTGTACCAGGCACAGTGGTGTCCAGGATTAACTGCTATTAGTTAATGCAGGGCGTCACGAGTAGCATTATCGCGCGGCTTCAACGAAGTGCGACCTGATAGAGTGTTTTAGCTGCACTTATTAACAGAGCACCAACGTAAGTCCTGTATAATATTGGAGAGATTCCGTCACTTCAGTTTTAGCATCACAGGTTCCTAGCAGCGGAATGATCTGTTGAACGAAACTTAGAGCTTATAGATTTATCTACTTCCGTCTGAATATGCAACACATCGCAGACCTGCATGCTGGCGGTCAGGAAGCGGCCAATGCGGGTGCAGTATTGGAAATAGAAGGCCCGGTATCTCACCGTAGGGTGACTGCTGACACATAGCTAGCTAGCCCGCTTGAGTACCTAGGTATTGTAGGTACTTATGCAGTAGATATGCGAAAGAAGCAAACGTCGACATGATATCCACACCGCGCCGTGGATGGGGGAACGATCAGGTGCGTAAAACAGGAACCAACGGCCCCCTGTCGCGGGCCGCCGCCACGAGCCGTGCCGTGGGCGTACGGTACACCTGTCATATGGAGCGGCAGTATTGTGATAGATCACGTACATATATCATGATCGAAACATAACGCAACTCCCCTCGTCCCGCTCTCGGCCGCGGCACCCTTCGTACGTAGGTACCGTGCATGCGTCTATCGCGCGCGGTGTGTGTCACTCGCCGTAGCCTGTCGTGTCGTTCATCGAAGCACGTTTGTTACCTGTCAGAAAAATAAAATACTCGTGGCCGCGGCGGCTCTCGAGTCTCAGGTCGGACGGGCCCGGCTGGAGAGACTGTCGAGCGCCAGTCGACTAGTTGTTGCTCGGACGCCCTCGGGATCAGCGTCGCACGTAGGCTTAAGATTACCCGTCACCGCAGGTCACCCGTTGCTGGTACCATTTTTCAGCCGGAATTAGGAGTGGTAGTACGAAGGTGTAGGTGCTTGGACGAGGACACCATCTCCTCACCTCGACGAACGAAGCCCGGACCATGAAAGGACTATCACCAAATAAACCCGGTAAATTACGTAGCTTTAAGAGTCGTTTGGTGTGGTACTTGCTGGCATCGCGATCATATAATTGGTATATCTTAGACCTTCTCCCATGTAGCTGTGTTTTTCTATTATGTGGACTTATCTGGATCCCGATTATAGAGACGTACCTAGCTCCGTAAGAGATAGATATAGCAATCCAATAGACGGGACACCTTGACCAGTGATAGGAGAGAAGCCTATCGCAGCTGGCATGGTCTCGGTAGGTTTTGGAGCGGGCTGTCGCGCACGGTGGCTTCCAAATAGTGCCAGGAAGACTCGGGATTTTGCAGCCAATAAAGAAATGGTCTCACGTGGTTTGTTTCGCTTTTTCTCTTAGGAAGACGGCGTGCTTTGAGGCTTGCATACATATCTGCCAAGGCTGGGCCCTCGATTGTCTCATCTATGCATATGATGTCAGTACAAGTAAGACTGCTGAGCTCGTTGCGGCCTAATATTTCGATGGGAAGTATAGATTTGACTTTGGTTACCTGGAACATAAGACGAACACTGTTAGGCGGTATCCTCACCGCTTCCATGCGGCGTTGGAAGATAGGCTCACCGCCTGTGCACACAGGCTTTCGAATAGGGCCTTATTCGTCACCCGTGTCAAAGCTAGATGTAATTATGAGAATTTTGATACACTGCGCTAGATAATATGGCTGCTGTTGCATGTAAGACATGATAGACATAGGGGCAGAGATTGAATCGGAAGCTGTGGGTTATGTGGCGGACTTGGGGTTGTTGTAAGTATACAATTGAGTATACAATGAAAATAACAGGGCACATTATCATCGAAGCCTCGAACACACAATTGCTCTATAAGCTGAGATAAGTAGGCATGCTGACTTCTCATTCTGGCCCAAGTTAGGTAATTGTAAATATCCTCAACACTTTAATAGTAACGTATCTCGCTCTAAGTTCTTCATGAAATCACGAAGTAACATAAATCTTCAGCAAACAGACCACCGATGAAGCACAAATTAGACTGTGAGTCGGAATTCTGGATATGACAGCGTGTCCCACCACCCAAACTCCCATAAGTGATTACCTCTCAAGATAAAAGCATAAACGCCAAGACTTTCCAAAACGCAGACATAGGTAGTACTAGGATTATTCTCAGGTTCCGCGACCCAGGAGAGTGGTGTTCGGATAGATCCGGCTCAGGTTGCATTGTCCGCTGTTCCAATGCCGTGCAATGGAGCACAACCGTTTGATTGCCGACCATTGTTAAATTGTAAGCATTGATATGTCATACCGAGGATCTGGGCGATTCATGAGATTGTGTATTTCGCTTGCGCTAAAGACACGCTGGAAGATTTCAAAATCTGTCGGTTTCGTCGGATCTCCAGCTAAGTGCGAGCCGGAGCTGACAGACGACTTTAGCTTTCCCTTGGAGCCGCTTAGGTGGCAGTGCTTGCTCTTCTTAGCTATATCATCGAGGATGAGTTTCGCTGTGCTCTGATAAGCGTCTTCGAAGACGAACGCCACATGATCGAAACGACCGCGGATATCTGGATCATATAGAAACGCCTCTCTCCAGATCTCTGCCAGCTCCTGAGGTGGGTTGCGATACGCATTCCCTAGACCGAAGTCTCCGATGACCACGGATCTATGGCCATAGTAGGCACAGATTCGGAGAGCTGACCGGATTTTGTTCTTGGCTAGATCTCGTTCGAGTGGGAACGCGTATTTCGAACCCATCTGACCTAGTTTCGGCCATCGTGTTGCAGGCATGGAAATAACTGGCAAATCATACCATTGATCTAGTTTCTTGTATTGCTCATGAGGCCCACGGAAGACTACGACAAATTCCGAGTAAATGCCACCTTCTGATGGAATTGGGTAGTTGCAGTCGACCTGAGATCCGGGCCCCGGTATACTCAAGGTAGCCGAAAGGGTGCTCCGTCTACACAGCCGTTCTTCGTACCCGACGGCTCCTGTCTCCCAATCACCCCCGGCCCGCTTGTCGTTGGCCGCGCAGATGAATGGTATACGCGTCTGAACCCGCTCTTTCCAGTTGATGGTAAAGTCAACAGGGTCTCCGACGCACACATCTTGTCGACCCCAGTCAGATATGGCTCCTTAGGTCGATAGTAGAAGATACTCACAGAAATCTGGATTGGGAGGAAGCGAAGGACCTAGAGGCTGTAACGGGATCTGCTCTAGAGGTTTTTGAAAAAGATAGGAATAAGTTGGCCATTGGTGCGCATATTCGCTCCGAATGATTGGAATGTAGTGCCTCTTAGCTTCAGCAGCCACTTCAGTAGGCTTGGGCCTGGATGGAGGCATTTCTGTGAACGTCTCAAGAAGAAAGGGAAGAGTACCCCTGTTAATTCTCGTCCGTACCAAATACCTTCCTCCACATATGCGTCATAACGTCCATGTGAACTAATGAGATGGTTGGGGGCATCCTGATACTTATAGTACAGTAGCAGGTAATGCACCGGTTCCGGTCCAATTACGACAGACAGCTCAACAAAACATCTCGGCGGCATTCGAGTAAATGTTTCGAGTAGGGTAGGCAGGAATCAGCAAACTGGCCAGAAGCGGGATGAAGCCTGTGCCACCAAATCAAAACGATTGCATGATCAAGCTCCATATGTCCTAGACATTCAAATGAGCTAGAGAAGCAGGGCATTGGATATGCTCAAAGACGTAAGGATATGGCCGTTCCTTCTTGCCTGTCTTCGAGAAACTGTAAAGAATCAGATCTGGGGTCTTGTAACACCATCGACCTCCCAGACGGACGGGTATCGATGATCCAAGTGAGATCAGGAAACACACTGCAGATAGCCGAGGTCGCACAGATCTGAGTTGTACTCCCACCGTGCAGCATCGTGAAACTGTCTGGGACTAGCATGAGATGATTGGACTCTCTGTTGTCGAAGAAGCCTAGCGTGTACTCGCCTGAGGCCAAATATACCCAATCTAGAGCTAGACACTGCGGGCAGAGCTTGGTTCCGCTAGCACGGATGGGACCAGCTGGTTGTTCAGTGAAATGCCCCGATACAAGCTTCGATTTGCAGGATCCAGTGTGACATCGCCAGACGAGAGACATATACAACTCTTTCGGGCATAGAACGTGTACATGTAATGACAAGCTGGAGACATGCGGAGGAACTAGGGACTAGAGGTCCAACCTACCTACCATTATTAGGCCTTGAGCCATGGTGTAAGATCGACGTAAAACTTGCAAACGTTTTGAAGGCCAAAAGAATCTCCGCACATGAAGCGCAAAAATACGTATAGTGCAATTAGCGACATAAGAATCCAGTAGCAGAAGCAATGGGAGCTGGCTCGTAGGTAGCGGTCAGGCGGCTCAGGTGGAAGTCTTAGCTAAGCCGAAGTGATGTAGGTAGAGACTCTCTGTCTCCCCTCTTTGGGAATAGCAAGGCGAGTCTCGGCTACGGCTGGGAAGAGTAAACGATGCTTATCTTAGTAGGCCATAGACATCCCATGATACCCGTTCAGACATCATGACAATGTCTCCGCGTTATGAGATCCCACAGCGGCATATCTTCCGTATAATCTGTTGGAAGGAGTAACAAAATACCGAGATGTCTCACAAAATATTTGGACACCTAGAAATAGAACATGCTACTAGTTCACTACCTAGGTATATTCTTGAGGTGTTGGGTGTTGTGGTGGTTACGAGAATCGGGTCTCACCTCAATTCCAATTGTGGGTGACTAAGCAGCACGGCATATCATATTTCCGAAGCCGGCATAACCCCGGCCCACCCACACCTCGAACTCTGCAGGTAGAGTCGGCTCCACCACCACCGCCAGAGCCGGACGCCTACTGGTGCTGCGTTTTCATGATCCCAGCACTCATCACTCACTCACTCATCTCAAGGTCAGCTCATAAAGGCGACTCCGGTCTCTTTCAGTATATTCGTTGCAAATATGCTCCTTTCTCTATGAAAAGCAAAGTATGACAAGCTTCATATTCAATTCTCAGATTTGCTGTTCTCGCATCCATCAAGACTGATATGTCTATGCTACTTTTGCGTGGACGAGGAGCCTTGTCAAGGACATATCGAAACCGCTTCCTTGTCCCTTCAGCCTCTTCACGTGCCTCGATATCGACGCTTCCTGCAACAGTTTCCGGCTTGCTCGATTTCAAGCCAGACGAGGCCGTCGACAACGTAAAGGTTGATGGCTATGTGCGATCTGTACGTGCTCAGAAACGCCACCATTTCGTGGCTCTTGGAGATGGCTCATCGCTCGAGTCGTTGCAAGCGGTAGTGCCTGTTGATCAAGCGGAAGGGTAGGTTGTCAGCCTTCACGGTAGTCGCACGAGCCTTGACTGCTGACACGGTGCTGTATAGCTTGGCCATAGGCGCTGCAGTTCGGCTGGACGGTGCCTGGGTCCCTTCTCAGGGTCGTGGTCAGAGTCATGAGCTGCAGGTGTCACAAGCCACGATCCTGGGTCCATCTGATGCGAAGGTGCGCTCAATTGTCATAATGCACCTGAATCCCTGTGGCCTGATGCTCACTTACCTTCCCAGACATTCCCAATACAAAAGAAATATCAGACACCCGAGTTCCTAAGAACCTTGCCTCATCTCCGCTCACGAATCCCTTTCAATTCCACTGTCTTACGCTTCCGCTCGGAGGTAATCACGTCCTTAACGAGCTTTTTTAACAGCCGTCAGTTCGTCCAGACCCACACCCCGATATTCACCGCTTCGGACTGTGAGGGTGCTGGCGAGGTTTTCCATGTCCTCACCGAGAATGAGAGGAGTGCTTTAGCTGCTGACCCGGCCAAGCCGTTCTTCCGACGCCCCGTTTATACGACTGTCTCGTCCCAGCTACATTTAGAAGCCTTGGCCCAGGCACTTGGTAACGTATGGACGCTTTCTCCAACCTTCCGTGCGGAACAGAGTGATACACCACGGCACCTGAGCGAATTTTACATGCTGGAGGCCGAACTTAGCTTCACAGAGAGCCCGAGCGCCGTCATGAACCTAGTTGAGGACATGTTAAAGCATATTGCTTTCGATCTTTCAGGTTCAAAGGTATATAGTGAACTTGTCAGCCCGGTAGGCGATCGCTCACCAGACCTGGCCCCTATCGAACAAGTCACCGAACGCTGGCGTGGTCTTAGCAAGGACATGTGGCCACGCATAACCTATACAGAGGCAGTCAATTTGCTTGAAGCTGCTGATGTACCATTTCTCCACAAACCAACATGGGGGAAAGACCTTCACACCGAACATGAGAAGTTTATCGCTGCTAAAGTAGGGAGCGGATATACCCCAGTGTTCGTTACGGATTATCCTCGTAACATTAAACCATTTTATATGAAGGCAGGGGAGACGGATCGCGGCGTATCATCACCTAGAACCACAGTTGAGTGCTTCGACCTTCTTGTACCAGAGTTCTGCGAAATTGCTGGAGGTTCAATGCGCGAGCATCGGCTAGAAAATTTGATCGAGTCTATGCGTGTGCGCGGACTCAACCCCACGTCATCTTACGAAAATCAATCCAGCACTTCGCAAGAACCCGACAACAACCTCAGTTGGTACCTTGATCTTAGACGATGGGGCTGTCCACCACATGGCGGGTTCGGCTTAGGCTTTGACCGCTTGATGTGCTATCTTACGGGCGTCCAGACGATACATGACACAACCGCCTTCCCTCGCTGGTATGGTCGCTGTGATTGCTGAAAGGCCACCCATGTAATGCAAAGTGTCGCTCGTTAAGCCTTACTTCTCTGGGACCCCAGTCAGACGCCTGTGTGACGCTCATACAACACAAGTCTTGCCTTGAATATCCCAGGCTGAAATAATAAGGCATTTTTCACGTAAGATATAGGTGAAGTTGTCGAACCTATCTTGACAGGCCAGACAAACCTGATCTGTATGTTATTATTCGACCACGATTATCGTCTGCTCTGTTGCTTTCTCGAGATTACTACCTCACACGGGTTTACAAAATTCTAGACCCAAAACCGTCGAAGGTCTGTTTGAACCACCGACTGTGGCCCGTATGTAATATAAACTGTAAATCAGTATTAATAATACTTTGAAGCTCTTCCGTTACACATTGGTTTCCAACCCGGCCCTTGAGAGGTACCATTTGGAGTGACACGCTCCGGTTAGGCCTCGAACAAGACAGTCGAAGATACCTGCGTTCCCAGTTCTATGTAGCCGCAGTCCTCAGTTACGGCCACATCTCGGCGGCCCCGGTTGGAGAATCAAACAGATACATGTAAGAAGATGTCTAGTTACACGCGGGAAATCAAACGAAGAAAGATTGAGGCCGACGGGAACACGTCGGCTGCCAACACCCACGCGCGATACTCGCGCTTGGTCTGCTCTCCGCTAATCGCAAGTCTCAAGCAGCCGGTCATTACATGCATTCTAAATACAGGGTATGGTAGGTGGCCGAGCCACAGTGCACATTGCGTTGGCGCTGGAGCGCCAACGCAGTACTGGTCTCCGCAGCAGACAGTTTTGTCTTGCCGTGCGACTGTGTAGTGAGTACCGCAACAGCTTAGGCGAAATCAAATCATGCCTGACGCATGTGCCTAGGGAGCGTTCGCCAAACCACTCACCCCAGAATCAGGCACTACACCAACAATTATATTGGTCCGAAGCGGACCTTGTATATCGATAGCCAACGTGCTGCATTATATCGCAACGATTCATTCACTAACACGCAGCCCTGATTGAGCTGAGAGGTTGTTCAGCCGTCTATCGTCACCTACCCGCATAGAGCGGCACGTCGGGGCGAAGACGGCGGATACGCGGTACAACTCATTATTGCCAATGCTCGGCAAATATATTAATGTGACATTATTGAGATGTGAGGGGAACACCAACACATTCTGCAGCACTGTTTCTACTTTTCAATTAACTAGATCTCATTTACAACCTTGATAGGTTATGCACGACCATGCAAAATGCATCGGCAAGGCAGGTAACCTTAATCGTCTCCTTCTTCCACAAAGCTATCCATGATATTTGCAGTAGCACTGTGTCTCCATCTAGTACATAATACTTACCCGCAGTGTAATATGCCTTGATTCATCACGTACGGTGACTATCGCTTCACTATTCCCGCTCTTCAGCAGATGCGGCCAGGCTGCAACCAGCGGAATCCGACTCTAACTAGGTACCCAGGTCATGCCGGTTCGTCGAATCATTTCATTGAACTTATCACAGAGCAAAGCGAGATCTTCCGTGCTTTAAACCCCAAGCTTACTAGCAGGGGACTGATGTCTTTTTGAAAAGACATGGCTCTCCTAAACAAGTAACCAAAGCTATTCGAGCGGTGCTGAAGCGATCGTCGTTACCTTCTTGGGTAACAACTGCACTAGTCGTATAGCCTTCGCTCTTCGTTCGCTCTTTTAGCCATGCGCGTGTTCTCTCTTCGATCGGCCCTACTTATAGGCTATAGGCTATACTTGCCTGCGCTTCATCGGCCTTTGACAAGCGTGGTATTCACGCACATGCTCACAGAATTGGAGAAGCTGGAGGCAAATATCGGAGATCGCGGAGCGACCGCTTGGCGGGGTCGGATCAGAGCAGCCAAATACCCGCAGTCGCATTTGGCGATGCTATCTACCTACCCTTCGCAACATAATCCCTCTTCCGAAGGCTAATGCATCTCTGAATTTGTCGTGAAGCCAAGGAAAATAATCTGGCGGTCATGCGGTTGTTGCAACAATGGCACGACTACAATCGAACCACATTGGTCAGTTTCTAACAACATTTGTCGCAACGTGGGCCTCGGCATGGCATGGAGACATGGGTTGCCCGACCAGGTTGCCTATTTTTGCTGCTAACGATACGGACCGCTTGTCAATTCTAAGTTCGTGGCTAAGGCTGGGTTGATGAGACGAACTGCAGTGTTACTGATCCGCGTTCAGCGAAAGACGGCCATTCTTTCGGCAGACGCATACAACGTGCCCACTTGAGGTGGGTAGTAGCGGATTTGGCTCGCCTAACCATCATGACACTTGGCCGCACCGGGGAGGTTAAAACGGAGTGTACACTGTAATAGTAATTGATTCTATTTGCAGATGTATACACTGCCGCGAATCTGATCTTATTCTGACGAGCATTATTCAAGGCTCTCTCCAAGACATTGCATATTGGTATCCATTCCCGTGCGGGAAATCGGAGAGGCTTGGGGGCTTCTTTTTGATGAAGATGCATTGGTCCTTTTTTCATCGGCAACGGTAGATGGGGGAGGATCATTCATCCGAATGGGAATAGCACGCCCGTTACCATCATGAACCTGCCTCGCAGCAACGAGGGAGCAACTGACACTCTCCAATGAGAGCAAATGGGCCGCGTTGGTGGAGGCGTATTGAACATTTTCGTCCTGCAAGCCTTGCCTGTGGGTGTCGTGTGGCGTCCCTGTCGCTGGATCCTCATTCGTCAGTGCCTGCATGGCCCTCGAATTAAGCTTATAAGCTTGTTCGGAGTTGCATGGTGTTCGGGAATCGGGAGTTGGGGAGTCCCCCAAAGTGCCACTATTTTCTTAAAATACCCACGACGGGGTGTTATTCCGTTCTGCCACCTACCACGACCAACATGCATTGTACGTCATCTCGATTTATCATCGTCCGCGTACCGATGTAGCGTCACTTCCAACGTGATATACGACCCATTCTATGCGAACGATGCATTGCGACCGCACCATGTTAGTTCCTTCACGTTGGAGGCAAAGAGCCTCGGGCCTACCGCTGCGCTTTCTCGGTCTCTTCGCTAATATAGCAAGGGAAGGGGTTCAATAAGATCGCCAATCTCGTTAGCCTTCATTGATTGTACCGGTACAAGTCTATAGTATAATACCCCTCAAGACTGTCGAGCACCCACATGATGAGCAGTTGGTTAGTTGCACTTCTGCCGCGTGTGGTCGTTTGCGCAAACCGTCGGAGCACAATGGAACAAGGCTCTCCTTGGCTGGTAAACTTGCATCCTGATTTACGCCCCCACTAAGGCTAGATCTTCTCAAAGTCCTCTTAAGGAATACCGATATGCCGTACGACGTACGAATAATTGACTCGACTACAGATTCGGCCCCGAAGGCGTATATTCTAGGAAGGAAAGTTCAGCCAGCCTATCCACAAGTAACGCTCTCCGAGCCTCCCTATGGCTGTCGCTCCGATATACCGAGCACCGGTTCAACCGGGTTTCGCGACCCAGGTCAGTGTTGGCCATGCGTTGCGGCAGGGCTGCGCGCGTGGCGCCCAACAGGCGTGCTCGATTCTGTCTGTTTTGCATCTGCATAAGCAACCAAGAGGCAGCGGGGTGTCAAATTTTGCGAGTAATAAAATTGCTAGATGGGGAACGCTGTGTCTTCTGTTGCTAGCCATAGTAGATACATGACGAGGCATTAAATGCTTTTACAACGCAAGGTACAATGGTATACGACACTATCACGGCTGCTCCGAAAATCATAGGCGGCGTTTTATTCACACCAAGTAGTATTCGCTTTGAAATCGTAACGCATTCACAACTATCAATCTCGGATTTCCCCAAGATCTTGATTCAGAACTAGGGTTGTCGATCATCGCCAAGTCTTAGCAGAAGAAGTAAGAACTGCAGTTCACCACACTTATCAAAGTACTCTCCCACACGCCCGGCTTGATGCCGCTACCCTCCTCCCTGGTCCGGACACTTTTCTGTATTTGACTGCTCGGGGTGTGTGTATCTACGGTTCAGATTCTGAGCGCTCTGGTCATTCGCATTGTCTCCATCGCTGACCGTTATTTCTACGCCGCAATCGTGCAGCGTTCTCCGCAGTCTGCATATCCAACGGAGGGCAGCCCTAGAAGCAGAGCGTTTCACGAAATCCCCATCGAATAACAGCCAAACCATAAATGGATGCTTTACCTATACGGTGGGACACACTACTTCCGAATTAGCGCGAATGTCCGAATTGTGATACGGAATATGCTATCCTCATATGAACGATCTCGCGCCTTCAGAACACCGAATGCGCCGCCTGGCGGAGGCTAACTATTGTCTAGCTGGTGGCAACACCTAAACTAGATAGGCCTCGCATTTCACACAGCCAAGACCTGAAACGACTAGGATTGCGTTACTCACCATGTGGGATGTGATATTTAGTAATGCTTATCTGACTTACTGACTGACCGGCCCTACGAATTCACTTCGGGAATATCACCAGAAATGGTTGCATTGTTACACGTAAAGAACACTAACTCCCAAATGGTCATGTTCCAGTCCAGCTGGCTTCTTGCGACGGCTTGAACGGCCACGAGGTTTTTGACTTTGTATAGATGGATCTGGTGGGGTTCTAAGATCCTTTTCCTGTCACTTCCAAAGAGAGCACCGCGATGATGGTAGTTCTGGCGTTCTGGGAATAGCAGAATTGCTGGAATACGGATACTGAGTATACGCCGCTGGAGAATCATGAGACACCGTGACGGTGGTAGTGGCAATCTCCATGTAAGCCGTTCTAGCTCATCACACCTAAAAGGATCTTTTCATGATGTGTATCTCACTCTGAATACGGTAAGCGAATATAGCAGAACTGTTCCTTGGCATTCTTGGCTTACTGCTTGTGTTCGCGATACCGACTTCGCCGTGACTCAAAACAGTCACGAGCTTATTTGACTCGTGGAGAGCAATTCCTAGGTCTGTGATGATTAGTGATGCCAGGCAATTTGGGTGGTTGAATCCTGTTTCATGGTATGAGCAGTTCAAAGATCACACGCAATGATGCTTCTTTGGGCAACCTCCCTTTCACATCCCTGTGGTCATATGAGATCTTAGGTTGCATTTTACAGCCTTGCCAGCTTCGCTTATCATCAAGAGCGCGTATACCGTGCCGCGTCGCGTTATACTTCCCTGTTTACTACGTAGACACGCTAGTTTTGGTGATGGGGGTGGTGTAAGTAGGCGGTTCCTGAGTTTAGAATTCTGACGCGTGCATAAATGTGGCTTGACATTCAGCACGGCAAGGGGGGGTAACCCACGCAAGATAATGAAGAAATGGCCAAGTATACTGTAATCCTCGAAGGCCGTATCAAGGCTCGGCTGTTGTCAGCAGACTAGTGCAACAGGGATAACAGATGGAAAACAAAAGCATTCCGCTTATCGCTCCATATTGTCACGAAGTAATTTTAAGGTTGTACAAGGAATCCCCGCCGCCGCTGTGCATAATATGATGCCAAAACCTGCCAGGAAAACGTCCCGTGGTATTATTGCTACCGTAAGCGGCCATCTGCAATCATCTGCCGCCGGCATTGACACTCGCAGAGTATTTCCTACCTAACCAGCGCATGGTAGATACCGGTTCCGAGGCTTTGGTATATTCCAGGCATCTGGCCCCGTCGATTCGGGGTGCTAAAGGCTACACTATGCAATGTAACCCCCATATTCCTACTTCAAACTGGCCCGCCGTCGGGGTTTCCTCGCTCGACTTATTGCCGGTAAAAGCATTGGTCTCCGGGTGCAGCGGGCAGCACCTAAGTACATAGAGTTGTAGCATCTCGAATTTGGGCCTATTTCGTTGGCGGATACTATTATGCAGTGAGTTATATGGCACCCTGAATGGTAGCATCTCGGCTGATATCATCCTGAATTGACATGAGTCATGTGCCATCGACTCGAGTTACGCCTTACTCAAGCTTTCAGCAGCATTCTTGAGAATAGATTATCTTCCGCTTCGAGATCGCTATTTTTATTTTGGTGGAGAGGCGTGGGCAATAGCTGCTTATGAACGGAATTATCTCCGCAGTGTGAAAGCTGAAAATGATGCGGCTTGTTGGTGGTTTACCTACTTCCGCGTCGGAATACGGTGACAAGCTGGCGCAAGGGCTTCGAAAACCGGCTTCACCGACGGATATAAGGGAATTTGGGTACCGATACCGCAATGGACTCTTGTGGCACACACACCAGACTAGGTATAACTTGCGATAGAAGATGCTTCATGATTCGTTGCTCCATCAAGGTATTGTAAGATCAAGTAGTCCAGGGTTTAAGGTTGCTAGGTATATTTGGCCACTGTAGAAAGCACCCATGTCGAAGGATTCCGTGGAACAGAGAATGGACATGATGGCACACACTAGACGGCATGAGAATATTGGTAAAGATGCTCCAAGGGTATCGCGATAGGACATGATGATAGCAAGAAATTAAGACTAGGTAGACTTACAAAGTATAATATGTACTAATAGTAGAGTCGTTAATAGACGAACTCCCCGGTCGATAGTTAAAGAAATGGAGAGGACAAGAATCTACAATCGTCTCGAAGGATCTTTCTAACGAAAGAAAAAGCAAAAAAGAAAAACACTCTTGACACTCTTGGTACCGAGATGAACACCATGGGTGAAGCTGGCCTTGCACGTGCCATGTGGAACGTAAACAGCCAGGGGGTAAGAGCCCAACCCGCTATGGGGCACTAAAGATCCTCGGATTCCTGTCCGGACTTTTAGTAGTATAGTCTCTTACAAGTAGGTAAGGGTATCGTAGCCCTGGAAGGCGACTACTGTCGGATTTGCCAGAGTACTTCGCAAGATCAGCGATGGAATTTTTGCTTCGTTCCTTTTCAAGTCCAGCCTAGGTTGGTCGCCAAATATAAGTACAATCCTAAGCCAGAAAGCAAAGGATAGGTAGGTAGGTTGTTGATACGGGATAACCGTCGGCCCTCTGCCCCGGAAGAGGTTCGCCAAGGGAATCAAGCTCCAGCCTTGCAGGGCGGTCTGTGGAGCTCCCTGTCACAGTGCCTACCTAGCTTAGTATAATAGCCTCTGTTGATACGCGTAGGTAGTTCTCAGCTCAAAACTACTAAGATCGGCGGTGGGAAGGACTTACTTAGCTTCATACCAATCGCCAGGTTGACAGCTCCTTTTCACATACCGGTAATTGTACTATTTGTATCACATGCAACTCTGTAGTTATTCGAGGTGATTTTGCTTTTCCTTTCGGGCTTGAACTACCGCCCGGTTCAGGCAGGCAAGTAGATCATGCAGATCGTTCAACTGGGACATTTGGACGCATAATTGCGTCACCTGCTTTCACCAGTTCCTGAGCACGCATTCGACCTTGTGGTCTAAAATGGAGGAACAGACAGGCATGGCCACGTGCAACGGTTCAACTGAGCATTGTACAATACACAGCTAAGCGGTTACGCGAGCCGAAGGACCCCTGAAAAGACATTGCATTGAAAATGCGGTATTGCTCTTGTAGATCAAGGTAGCCCTGCTACAACGTTGACTTTAAAGATTGGCCTCGCTCATAGTGTATTTATTGAATACTACACTACTATACGGATCTAGCAAACAGGGGTACCCAGAAATGAACGGTTGCGTACCCCGTTAATGTCCAACGACAACATTTTTCTAATCAGAACTATAAGAAATGAGGCGTCCAGTCGGAAGCTGTGAGGCCTTGGCTTTTAGGATTGGGCTTGATGACAGGTACCCCAACTTACAATGCGTACAGAATGCACAAAGTATTGGGGATACGATTGAACCTCAATTGGGAATGAAGTACGATAACTCTCGTCCAGGTGTCCTTGATGATAAACAATCTCGCTCTTGGCTCCTCAGAATCTGCTCAGAACAAAATGGTCAATACCTACCTACCTGATCGCAATGGTGGAGTTTCTTAAACCCGGGGTTTCCGGGCAATGCCAATCCCTACTAGCACGTGGCACAGCAGATAAAGCGGCATGTCTAGCGAAGGAACCTGGGTACAAAAACTTCACTGTACTGTATACATACACTCGTAAGAGCTTGCTATAGCGTATACGTGCAGAGTACCACCTTCATTCATGACGAACCACAAACTCACCAGACCTGGTAGTCAACACCTATGGCGTGAATCATGTTACCCGACCGCTACCTCACTGAGTAGGTAATCTATATCTAATTTAGTACTGGGTTTAGATATCTCGATTCCGTACCCCAACGTTTTGCATTGATCGGTACATATTCAATAAATTAAAGCATTCGCGAGTCATCAATGCATTACAGTACATACCAAAACTGGGAACGGACGGTAAAATGTTAGAGCGACATATCAATCGTAGGTAAAGAGACGCGGTAGCTCCTCTATAACAATATACCTAGGTAGCCAATGAGTATATAAGGTAGCACTTATATGATGTTGGTCATCCTAGCGGCAAAGCGTTACAAAGCTTATTTAAATTGCAGTGTCTCATTAAATTTAAATGATACCTACGAACGGAACATTCTGCTCCGTAAAAGATCTTCGAGACGGAGAAACAATTGTGACATCTTTCCAGCCTGGGAACAACATATCAGCGCGGCGGTGGGATCCGCAAGAAAGTCAGACTTCTCATGTGAAATGTTGATCACTTGGAATAACACCTATTTGAAGTTTAACCCCATTGACTAACGTATAGTAAGTAGTATATATACTCCAGGCCACTAGCAAGATTGAAACATATGAATCGATTCACTACGCGGACCGTCGGGGCGAGATTGTGATTGCGGCGAGAAACAAGAGTGTCGAGATGGTGGCTCAACTTTCAAGATCAATATCATCACACTCACAGGCGACTTGGGTGGTGATAAGCGACGCATACGCCATTACTAGGTACCCGGAGACCCGCCATGTCATCTCTACTATCGCACATTTCTTCTACTTAAATAGCATGATTGTGATTATAAACAGCGGTATGTATGCGAATAGATCCCTAGCAAGAAATAACGGTCTGAGATAAAGGCTAAGGCGCCACAAGGATCTCTCTACATCCGTACCAACAGGCTCATGGTTTTCTTTAGTGGCTTGCGAGCATGGTCACATGTATCTACGGTGGAGGGACCAGA
This sequence comes from Xylaria longipes, assembly GCA_025201785.1. NCBI lineage: Eukaryota > Fungi > Ascomycota > Sordariomycetes > Xylariales > Xylariaceae > Xylaria > Xylaria longipes. Next base: position 559,810 of record MU619694.1, read on the forward strand.
GGCATGTTGGTCAGCTATCGCGGTTTTGTTGGCAACACTCGAGCATATTGTTAGTCGGCTCCTCGGTTTCCGCGAATCGCGGGCCACATATAGCGAAGATGCGACCAACGCCGTCCCAACAGCCTGGAACGGGGAACCACTACTGGGTTCGCTTAAATCATCGCAATGTAGAATACGGGGGTTGCATCTAGGCCCGATCCCTTGATGGCAGTAGGTATTATCAATCGAATGAGTGAATGCTGTTGGGTGACCAAGCAGCCAACAGCCAGATAAGAGCCAACAGGTGTACGGCGTGGCGCACCTCCACACGAAGGCCGCAGAGTCCAGGTCGCGCTCTCGGCATGTTATACGCCACCGATTATGCGGGCCTGACTACGCCTGGTTCAACCTTAGGGGATTTTAAGAGGTACCGAGGAGGAGTAGAAATAACTCATGTCAGCGCCGCGAATACCGAGATATCACGGCCGCATATTCGTCGTATGGCCGTTCACCGATCCGATGGGGAGTCGGCCTAGAGATCGCACCAGAAGACGGGCTAGATCCAATAAGTGGCTCACCGGGAAGAAATCACCGACTTAGTGTAGTGTATATAGAGCTGGAGTTATCCGCCGCATCATACACTAATTTAGGTTACTTTCTATTCTTGTCGAGTCGGCGAGGGCTATTCCTGCAACGTAGGAGACGTTGTTGGTACTATACATATCGTAGGAAGCCATTGTCCCGTAATCTACAGAACAAGGCGAATCGTTCGATCGTTCGTGTGCCAAGGATGGATCGTTCTTAGCTGCCTTCGCGCCACGAAAAGACATCCCCGCACCCGTAAGGCCTTACAGTAATAGGATAGTAGCTACTGTATACGATAATTCTGGATTGTGTTTAGTGACGAGCTAGCACGATACTTGTCTACACCGATCAAACCGAGTCTGGCGACCCGAGACTCTTTCGTTCACGATCCTACGGAATTTCCCTTTAGAATATCCCTCACCACTAGCCGCAGCGGTGGGGGTTGTTCCGAGGCTCTCTCCGGCCAAGGTCAATCGGCGGGCAAAGAGAGATATCCGGCAAGAACCCCGTAGTAACGAGCCCAATCTGCATATTCTAGCTGGCGACTTGCATGACAAAGGCCAACAGAAGTTTTGCTCCAGAACAGAACAAGTATTTTGTGGTAGTAATGAGCTTGGCAAGCAGTTACGCCTCGGCGTTCTAATGGAGAAGTAAGATACGGCGGTCACAACTACCTATGTAGGCCACTCAGGAATTTAAGGTGCTCACTGCAGATTTTCTCGTGTCGTAGTAAATGGCATGGGCGGTGAGTCGCTGAATAACCACTTCTTAGTTCGACTAGTCTGACTGCATAGAATGCTCACCTCCGATCCAGGTCGGCATTTGCTAGTCTTGTAATCTCTCCCGTATTACGAAAATGAAGAAGTGCCTTTGCGGAAATACTTGTACTCCTTTCAAAACCCTAGAGTAGCCGTACTGGATGAGCCCCCGTTCAATCTTGGTACACTACTAGAGTACCATTGTTTCGACGTTCTTGATACCGTAACATACCCAAGTACCAGTAAACCGAACAGTGTGGGTACGCGTAAGGATGGTGCGGTCGGACAAGGTGTTATTTGCAACATTCCATTTACTCGCTCTCGGTTGGCAATTTTCGTGGACGTGTTACGGTATTAGGCATTACCCGCACACTACTGGTTACCAAGAGACGCCAGTAGCTCGGCGTGTAGCAACACAAGCATTGGATAATGCTTGGCGATTGCTTGACCAGCCAATTTGTCTCATGCCCGCCAAACTGCACGTAAGTAGCTGCAGAAAAAAGGTACAGGCAGGAAAATGTTCCCTTCCTGTTCGAGGCAATGAAGCTGTTTGCATAGTTCCCGTTGTTTGCCTGCCTGCCAAGGGGAAACCGTCAGCACCAAGAATCTCGGAGGATCTTGGACTTTTCCGTCGAGTCGCAAACAAGCGGCTAACCGAAGCGAGCGCGTTGGATCTCGTGCCGTTCATGGCGAGGGCCGCCCGAAGCTTAACTCGGAGGGGGGGAAATGATAGTCTAAAAATACCCTAGTTGGGCGTTGGCGGCGGAGACGCGACACTGCTTAAATTCATGCTTAAAAATTTTGAGGGGAAAAGCAATAAGAATTACTGACTCCTCGTGGTTGCCAAGCCTGCCAAGGATCCATCACCGCTTACGGAAGCGACGAGCGACAGAGAAATCTCAAATATCAAAAATGTACGAAGTACCTCCTCCCCAGATTGCGGTCTCTCTCAAACGAGACGACCAAGAATGCCGGATAGCTTACCCGTTCCACATAGCGTACTCTGTATGCTGTCAAACAGTATCACAATGGAGTGGAGTGTGGCGCAAAGCAGTTGAACAAGTACTGGAGTCAACGACCAGGGCCTGGATTCTTGGTGTCGTGTGATCTGCCATCGCGCTCCAGAAGCCCTGGCGTGCATGCTACCAATTGGGGCGCATCAGTGCCGGGTTTCTTGGTGATTATTCGTGTATATATGGTTCATGGTTGTAGTAAGGTAGTGTCCTGTTTCTAACCACTCACGATATTTACTATACGTTTGATTAGCTCCTTGATTGGAGCGCCTGTCAACCACTGTGGAATAAAGCTGGGAATACGGAATAAATGGTACCAGACACCTAAGATCTGCACCCCGGTTCGGTTAGAAAAGAAGCTTGAATCCTTCCCAGCCAGTGGGAACTCCAAGCAGGACCGGCATTGTTTGATGACACATGTACATCCTGTTCGTCATCAGGAGCCCGCCCACTAACAGCCTCAACAAGGGTGGTGGTCCACCGTCAAACTCAAATCGGTCTTGTCGCCTGTGACGATTCATTCCTCTGGAAGCGCCCCCAGCGTTGTGCGTGCATGCAGCTTTAGCTAGGGCCTTCTCGCAACGATACACCGTGCGTGTGAAGCGTCGATAACAAGACCGGGGTTAGATTTTCTGTTTACGGCAGCATGTTCTGGGTAGACGTGACTGTCTTTCGTGGTGACGATGACGGTCTCTCCATTTGGTACATAGTGTCTATACCTTGCTCCGGGCATTGTTACTCCTCATCCTTCAACATCCAACAATTGTGGGTCAGACGGATGTGATTTGGTTCCAAATCCATAGGTCACCCGTTGAGCAATGAGCAAAGCACCTTGTTGTTTGCACAATGCGTTTCTCGTCAGAGGGAGCCAATCGCTGCAAGTAATGCATTCCACAGGGTAAGACCTCGCGCGTTCTTCTTCACCGCCGGCAAACGTGTGCTCTGCTGAACGTCCGCATGAGTAACTCCATAGTCAGTCATCTCGATTCGACGGCCGAATAGGATTACGAAACCTGCCAAATGGGTGAGTTAGGTGTTCATGTTTCGTAGCTTGCTGTCGTCGCTGCTACAATAGTGTAGGTACTACACGAACACATACCGCGAGGTAATACACTGTTTCAAATGTAGAGGCCTGGAGCTTCTAGGCGCGCCGATTGCAAGTCTGGGATTGGATGGACAGCACACGGACATACGAAGTCGATGACCTTGAGAAGAATTGTCGGCTCACAGACTGCCTGACCTCGTGCGCTTGGCCCGTTCTCAATCAATCACTCTTCACAACGTCGCTAATCCACATCCCACTGAAATTTAAGCTTCAACTCAGGCGGTGAATCGACTGTCCCAGGACTTTGGGTATTTGAAATGACAGTGACCCTGGACCACCCAAGACTACGGGTTCGGGTATTTCAAATGCCACCGGCTCGACATGGGCGTCCAATCCCCATGTCATGTGACTAGTCCCTGTCTACGGCCGGCAACGAGAAGTCGCTTGGTACTAATTCCTCGACAGACTACAAGAAAAGGGAAACCGAGCTCTCTTGGGAGTGGCTTGGCTCATGGTCAGTCTCACTTGACCGCAAGGAAAAGACCGTTGCTTTTCGGAATCTGTCTTGACGAGTGTGGATAGGATCTCCTGAATTGTGCTGTGTATTAGGAGAGTTCTAGGTAGTAATACCCGAAGACACGCCTGTCGAGGACTGACGGGCTATGTTATGTCAGACAAACGTAGTCACGCAAAACTAGATCGTACGAAAGGAGCATCACTGCCAGCGAATCCGGTCATGACTGTCCTAAAACGATGGTGCTAGGAAGCACGAAAAGCTCCAATGAGGACTAAAAGGGTGGCACAGTCAAGGTTCTATGCTACGATAGTCTCGACTTTTACTGGAACGGTTCGATCGTCAATGCTGTTTGTGTGTGTATTGTTTCACATAAACGACTATGCCACAGGGTGACCTTCTCCATTAGCAAGGGTATTTGCGTCGGTTTCGGTAGAATGCAACGATGTGAGATTTACTCCGTGGCTAAGAATTTCCGGAAGCCGGTGGAGACCAACCTGCTGTAATTTGTCCAAGCTGAATGTGCGCGCCGTCTCTGGGTTCGCAGCATGATCCCGGGATAGTCCTTTTGCAGACCGATTTTGCGCTCAAGGTGGCGCCAGCATTGATAAGAGTGTAGAATATCGAGCCCCACGCCCGGATAGAGCCTCGCTGACATAGTATATGCCGTAGTCTGAGTAGTATATAAACATATATTATATATATGGTATAAATATATACATCTACGACATATAAATGCTATAAAGTACCGATGGCCTATAATATGTTGGTTGTGCCGAAGAGCGGATGATACCGTATCCTTGCAGGCAGTGGGCATGAACGGATGCTACCGGGAAACAACAGCCAGCAGGAAAGAGGAAGTCCCATGATGATATCTATGATTCTAGACACCATGTCGTACAGCGTATCCCTAGATACGAACGAATGGTACCAAACACTATTATACAGCAGGACGACGGGGAACCGTAACAGTACTATTCAGTGAGCACATGACTTCCCCCAGAGCGGGACCCTGGATAAATATCTGGCCCGAAACAATGACGAAAACAAAGTAATAGCGGGGAGATCACAGTAACATTGAATATACAGAGTATACTCGGTAACATGCCCCCGTATGGAGCGGAAGTACCTAGGCATTTCTTTACCCCAGAGGCATGCGCATTTTGAACAGGCGCACCCCGGAATGTTGATTGCGATCATACATCATGGGGTTATGGCCACAAAAGATTCGCAGCCAAAATCTCAACCGGGCTGGTAACAATAAAAGATAGGAAAAATAAACAAAAACGGCTCTGTCTACGGATTGGCCGTGTTCTTGAAGGAGCATGTCGTTCACGATCTCTACTATACACATAAGTACATATAACAGTGAGCAACTATACAGTACGCAGGACCTTACCTAATCGACCCATCCATCTTTTTGTTTTTACCCCTCCGTAAGATTCTTATGTTCGCTAGGTGGGCTACCTAGTCAGACGTCAGACAGATAATAGAGACACACCGTGTCTTGGATTCGGACCCCCACCTTTTCTAGCTGGTCTCCGTACACTGGTATATGCTGGTGTATACTTGTAAATTAACCCATATGATGTACCTTGGCGGCAGGTCTGCCCGCACCCTTTATCTACCAGCTGATGCCTGGCCCTATCTTGGGAAGTCCTGCTGTCATTCCGGGTCTGCAGCGGCAACCTGTGATTGTACCGACTGTAGTTACTCCGCGGCTAGTATATTGGAAGAGTGGTGGTGTGGATCGCTTAATTAAGCTTAAGACACTACACGTGTAGACTCCCCCGTTAGCTGCGATAACTTTAGTTAGCTGTCCAATGTTGCTATACGACTACTTGATATCCTATACCCCAGGGCAATATACCCGGTACATATCTAGAACTACACTACATGCCAATGGTTCTCTATACTATCTACACTACTGTAGTACTTCGTAGCACTAACAGTTCATACCCCCTTGCCTGGCGGTCCTTCGGTCTAAGATGGCAGAAACTTTCCATCTGTCGGCGCAGCTTTCTTTTGATTGCTTTTGAAGCGGTGGACATTTGGATCTCGCCAACTTCAATGCTCCTGGATCTATAATGGGCTGCATGTAAGTGTATCAGATTACCAGCCTCCCCTTCAGCTGCTCGCGGAACTCTCGACGGCTAATAAGCGAGTTCAGGAGAACGAAGTTCGAGGGAGCCAGGACCACGTAATGGCAGCCGGATAAATTGATCGATGAGCTATTGCTGTTGTCTTCGCATGTCTCTACCTTTTTCCTTTTTTTCTTTTCGTAGTACTATTGTTGTTATGTTGTACTTCCCTTGTCGCCAGGGGCGGAGAGCCTGGCCGCACGTGCTGAAGAGGTGCTAAGGCAGATGGTTATCACGGGAGCCAGCCCATTGCAAGCCACATCTGGACCGTCTATTCTCAGTACGTGCGCTGGTTTATGCTCGTACATGAGTGCAAGGATTGCGGGCTTGGCGCTCCCCACAGCGCACCTACTAGGTACAGTGCTGCCGGTACGTACTTGGCACAGGCGTACAGAGCAGCAGGCGATGTACCTAGGTACCGCAGTACGACAGCTCGTCCCTGTCGCTTGGCAAGTACCTAGGTACTGTACCTCTGCCACGCGCGATCCTTGGGCGCCTGCTTGGGGCAACTCGCCAAGCCCGCCCTAAGCTGTCCAGAGCCAGGCCAAGCCAGAGGTTGCTCTGACTCGGGAGCACTGTAGTTAGGGTACAGACATGTTGCAGGGTACCTAACGCTGTACGCTGTAAGTACTCTCGGCCCACCGCAAACCTCACCTACCCACCTCCCCCCTACCAGCCCGATCTCTCTATATTTATGACTGTACATTACCTGGGCCATACCCTTACCATTTCCAAGGTTACCAGCACCATCCCAGCTAGTCCCCAGCTGCACCACAAACTTTAAGTCCACGGCCTTATATATCCTACCTTCTGCTTAAGCTTCTTCGGCCCTCCCACCTTATATGCGTCCATCCTAAATGGCCAATGAACCTTACACTTACAGTCTGAACTCAAACCCCCAATCGTTCACCATCGCCAGCTCTATCAGGACTTGCAACACCTTGATACAAACCTTAGACAAACCTTAGACACCCCATTCGTCCCCAAATTCTGATTCTGGCAAACGTTGAACGTCAATTCACGTGTTTGCTTACGCCGGCAGGACATCGTGCCAAGGTATATTTAAGGTTACAACTAAACTTTCGACGAAGAACTCTTATAAAAGGAGCGGCTTGCACCCGCTGTTTCGACCGAGCAGTGTGAAGCATTTAAAACACTTGGTATGTTTACACTACGCCTTGTTCTTCCCCATTTCCATTCTCCCACCTCAGCTCGATGCATTCTATAATCGACACTTGACATATCGACTAACACGAGTATCATTGTTTAGTTGATCCTGACATTGCGACCAATACGACTGCAATTGCTGTTGTCTAGGACGATAGTGAAGTTCGCTTCATAAATTAGCCAGGCCCTTTGCTGCTCCTGCTCACAACAATCGTCAATACGCCACTGTCTGCATGACGCACGACTGAAATCCGGTTGAAGTTGTCGGGCGGAGGGCGGGATTGCAAGAGCGACTCTTTCCTAGTCTTCACACAGGGCGATATATACCACCTTCCAACTCCTCTTAACGATATCGACTATGCACACCCACTCGGTTACGATGGAAACATATATCGGCTGCGTGCGCACTCCCGCAGATGCTATAAAGCTGTTTGAAGCATGCAGACTCGGTCTGCTGCCTAGGGTTCAGAGGCGGTTATCGGAAAAGGAGAGGCAGTCGATCAGGCCCGGCTCTGTCTTTGTCTGGGACGAACGGGAAGCGGGTATGAGACGCTGGACCGATGGCAAATCCTGGAGTGCGAGCCGAGTGTCGGGCAGCTTCCTCACATATAGAGAAATGGAAGGGAAGCGAGGAAGTGGCTTCGGAACCTCTCGTCGGACTACCACAGGACGCTCCCCCGACAGCGGTCGACTTAGTGATGACGACCAAGACGGCGAGCCAGAAGGTTACCGGTATAAGACAGACGGTCTGATGAAGCAGTCTTTCAGTATAACAACCTCACAAGGGCAGCATTTGCATTTGATCTCGTATTACGCTCGACTCCTTCCCGGGGCCCCAGAACTACTCCAGCCTACAACGGATCCATCCCTACGACATATCACGCCGCCTAAAGGCATGTATCCCGAGTCAAGTTTGCATGACGCCAATCCCCCAGCCTTAACGAGGACACCTATGCCATCATATAACTCGCCTGGGTCACAGGACCAGGGCACATATGGCACTCAGTGGGCCTCTCCTGCCTGGATGGGAGTGTCGGCATGGCCTCACTCACCGAGCCAGATGTCACCGTATCCATACGGCAAGCCCGAGCCTGAAATGGCCCATCAGGCTCACCCGCCGCCACAATCACGCAGAGCGCCGCAGTTGCCACCATCTGTACCAGCTAATCATTCCCCCTTTTATGAACGGTTACCGCCGCCTACATATCAGATGGATGACCGGCACTCGAGTCGATCTCCTCGATCTCAGCAGCTTCAGGTGCAAGCAGCCCAAGCTGTCATGATTAATCCCCGGATGACGATTAGTGCCCGCAACTCGCAAGGTCCTTTGCCTGCCATGGGAATCGCACCCAGTCCTCCTAGAACGAAATCTATTTCTCCGCCACACACATCGAGCTCGGTCAGCCCCAGCGATGTTTCGGCTCGTAAGGCGAGCTTATCAAGTATCCTATTACATCCCGCACCAAGTAGCTCCGAGCCGAACAGCGCCAACTCGGCGAGCAAAAGCGCTAGTAGCTCACCACGAGCCCTTGCTGCTGTGCCGCACGACTTGTTAATAGATCGGCAGGCGCTCCGGTCACTTGACCGCAAATTTTGTCCTTGAGACCGCTGTCTATTCCCATTGGACCAAGACCAGATCTCCAAACGAGTGTTGATAGTTCATTCCCTCAAAACAGTCACATATTTTCGAAACGTGGTAAACGTGAAAGAAGGATTAATTATCGGTTCAAAAACAGTTGATAAACTGTTTAAATAATTTTAGACGCTACAGAGCCTACCACGATCAGCAGCATCATTTTGGCGTTTATGGAATTAATAAAATGGATGGGTTACGTTTAGGGTTCAGACATAGCAATCGGAACGGCATATTCTCACACCGGCGCATCCCGCACAGGGATTTGCTTTGGCTGACAGTGGAACGGAGTCACGGATGGAGAATTGTTGGGTCGACACCAGGAACCGGACTGTACAATGTTTTTTCCCCGCTTCCAGATACCAGCCCTTGGCGGGGGGCAGAGGGGGAGCATTGCTTTGATAGCTTATTGAACAATAGTTCTAACATGATTAACATATTGAACCATGACTCAATTCCACATTCGGCCTTGATATACTGAATACAGAAACTGCAGCACCCGCTCTAATCTACCTAGGCTCAACTGGTCGAAACCCTTTTGGGGGTCCAATATAGGTCATGCAAGGTCCTTACAAGATGCAGGGGCTTAAGCATGCACAATGCATCCGCAAATCCTTTGAAAAACAGCCTAGCCAACGACGTATATAGTATGAAATTTCCTAGCACCAGGGACCGGCCGTTTGACAGGGACGATCTACATGGTATAGGTCTGTCTAATCTAGTAACTTGGAATGCTGAGCCTGCAATTCGATGTTGTTGGCTTCCGCCCGAATAAAGAAGGTTTTGCCACATTTGGGTCCTAGACCACGTTATAGTGTGTTGCTAACGTTCACTACTGATATTAGTCGAAGTGGGATAGGCTATCTACGGCGTGTAAGCCAACTAGTTAGCTGACGTATTCTGGGCCTATTTCCGTGGGTTATCGTAGGACTGCTATCTGGCAAGTCCTGTTGAGCGCTGAGTATAGCAAGTGTGCAACCTCATAGGCAACCAATCTAGTATTTACTTATATACATTATACGACTGCTGTCTCACCCTGTCACATGGTACACCTGAGACTGCATAACAAAGAGCACTCTGTATATAGCCGGATCAGCCCAAGAACGTGGTTTGGAAACCTTCGCGCAACAGGTGTTTATGACCGACCTATATAAAGTTCTTGACTCACCCTTGTGCCGAGCCGCACAACTTGTCTGCGGAGTTTACCAAGATATGCTTGTGGAATGAGCATGTTTTTAAAGTCGCCTCGGTCCGATTTTAAAATATACGTGTCATTATAAGTAATTATTTTACTACTAAACCTTAGACGGGCTAAAAACCAGCTAATCGAGCGAAGAGCCACATTTAGATGCTACCTAGGTACGTAGCAGAGGATGGTGAAGTCCGATGTTTAGATTTAGGCCGCGTGAGATATAGAGTGGAGTAAGGTTCTTCGTAGTAACTCTATCCGTAGAAACATGTCCGAGGCTGCTCGTACTCAATGTTTAAGTTTGATTGTCAAGCAGGCAATCGCACGTTCCACGTTAGCTTTTCTGTTCGGGCCGGCATCGACAGTACATATGCACTACTATCTCATAACGGAGGTTGCGGTATACGAAATGCCAAGCTCTACAATGGAGATCGCCTCAAAGCTCTCTTGTCCGGGCCCATAGAATTACTACTTACTGTTTGCGTGCATGCATGTAGGCGCACGAGTCTCGCAGGGCTACATACGTGCACGTCGGCACTATTAGCCTTAGCGGTCGAGTCCGGAGTTTAAATTAATTTCCGGTTCGGCCTGTGTTGTATACACGTCGACCAGGTGGGAATGAGAGCGAAACGCGAAGCATAGGTGTATATATACAACCAAACACCATATGGTTGGTTGGTTGGTTGGTTGGTTGATTGTTTGGCGGGTGCTAGGCCAAAAGATAGACGCCAGCGTTGGTGACGCAATATTTAACAAAAGTACATCTGTCTGTATTTAGACACAAGCGACAGACCAATCTTGTTCAGACTCGCAGGATAAGACTACCTAGGTATAGAACGTGGCTCGCGTACCAGAGGTAGATGGAGAGGAAGGTACCTAGGTAGGTAAGTACCTAGACACGTAGTTTCTTTTTCAGCGTCCTACGTAGCAGCCACATGAAACAAAAGTGCGGCTGGCAGGAACAAAGGAGAAAAACGTGAGCGTCACGTTATGCCGCAATGCGGTGGTTACAGCGCATGATGTCGCGGGATGCGACGCCCTACGTAGTACGGTTGAAGGGTGCGCGTCGCGATACAGATCCTCGGCCGCTTTCCCGTTTCGGTAACATTTTGCATACGGGGCTTCAGCCTCCTCTTCTTTTGAGGCGGAAGCTTCTGGCGCGGTTTGCGCTGCCATCGCATCACCGGGCAACTTTCTCCAGCAGCGGCCCAACCGGCAACAAGGCGACGCCGTGGGCTGCGAGCTGTAAGCCATGAGAGACGATGACAGCTGTCATTTCACGTACGCGCGCGCATACCAAACACTCCGGGGCTTTCGATAGTGCTTTCGAGAACGCTGACCGGTACTTGCTGAGTTTTCCATCACTAAATCCTGTCTCAGCTCAGAGTCCGGTCGCAGCAGAAGGAGGAGAAGAAGAAGAAGAAAACACGCGAATGCGCTAGCAGCAGCGGAGAAACTAACTGCAATGAGGCCGCCAGACTGCCCCGTGATTTCCGGAAGATGCCGCCGGCCGGCAATATCTACTACATAGTAGATGTTATCTACAATACCAATACGCCGTAGAGGCCGTTAGTTCGCTCAGTCCGTCTGACTTACACCTTCTTCTCACTAGTATGCGTAACGTAGTATATCGATCGAGGTGTTAGGAGAGTGTGGTCTGGCCCGACCGTCAGTTGGATTGAGACAAAACGCCATTGAGGCTTAACTAGCCTGGACTAGTCCTCCCAGCACTCTGGATCCTCTCCCAAAGAGGCCTGGCAGGCTTCTTAAAATGCCTAGCTGCATTGCATGCATACGTACTACGAAACACTACTGCTTCGTCTGTTGGCTTGTCGGTTTCGCGGCGGTGAACTGAGAGCTAACAGTATCTAGCGTGGGGGGTGATGTCGTGCAACCCGTCGGAGATCGAACTGCGCCCCTCGGAGACTGGGCATGTACTGGTGACCTTCGTATCGGCGCTGAGATAGAGCGGGAGTGGTATATCGACGTTGTAGAGAAACCAAAGTATAAAGTATAATTGACATAGAATGAGGGGTAGGTAAGTACATATAACCTTATATACCTAGGTAGTCTTCATTACCAAGTCTAAAATATTGAGACTCATTAAGCTTCTTTTTAGCGCTGCCGGGGCAAATTCTAAGACCAGGGGTCAAATGATGCGAGACATTAATCGCACTTTAAGATTTAAGCCGGGGCGATCCAGCATTCATTAGTCCACGTGACGGATACCTCCGTACTTATGAAAAAGGAAGCAGGTAACTACTAGGTAAGTAGGTAGGTACTCTAAGTACAAACGGAAACAATTCCGACGTCCATGATGCACGATCGCATCGAGGTTAAACAACGAACATTCCGTCATACCGTGTACCAGAAAACTCTAAATATTTTGTTAATACGTTATTTAGCGTGAGAATTAGCATACCTACTCTACTAGTACAGTACCTAGGTATATTAATCCACATGGAATCATTAGGACTCTACACACTATCTCTCATCGCTGCCGACATAGACCAGAAGCGCTGCTGTATTTTGGTGAAGAGCCTTAGCTGCGAAGCAACGGTGCAGAAAGCCGACTCTCCTATACAATGCTTCGTCTAGTCTTTTCTGTTGCAACAGGGGTTCCCAGGGGTCTTCCTTACAAACCCAACCACCAAGTACTAAGCCAACATAAGCAATTATGCTATTTGTGCCTTGCAGTTGTGAGCTATGCTCGAAGATATATATTAAACTGCTTTGCCTCTTATTCAGCCTACCGGAAATGAAGAACGCCGCCAGTATAAGCCCTCCATTTTCGAGACAACGAGCCCAGAACCACTGGGCTCCTATAGATGGAAGCAACCAATCACCCGAGTCCGTGTAACCCGCTCCGTATAATAGGCCGAAGCTGTGGTTTCATACTACTATCACCTAAACCAATGTCCAGACGCCCGTGGTAGGTAATAGAATAGACTCTAGAGGTTGGATACAACACCAATAACCCGTTAACCTGCACGGGGAGTCCGTCCACGCCATGTGGTTAAGTTTAAACTATTACATAGCTTGCTTGAGCAGAAAGTTAGGCATCGATATACATTGGGGTCGGTGGAGGCAATTTCATGAATGCAATGTACAGCAATGTATACCCAACTAAGTGCGGTGGCTAAAGTAGGGCGACTAAGCTCGCCCTAAAATCAAGCTTATTCCACCTCGTGGCTCTTTTTAAGGGACTAGACAAACTTCTATAACGCGATCGATCGACGTAGAGCCTTAACTTGTGGGTATAACACGTCCTGTCCGTCGGATTATAGAGGAACGCCACGGAATACTATCCCATTCAGGCTCTCGGGACCGAAACATCGCGGCCACTAAGAGGATACATATTGCCACCTGACCGGCGCTCGACGTCGTGGTCTGGACCAGGCCATGGGCCGAATAGTCAAAACCTAAGTCCCTCTGCGTTCACGCCCCGGGGTTACACAATACGAGCGGCAACCAACGTGAATCTAAGCCTGAACGTGGGCATCGGCGGATGCAGTTTCCTCGATCGATGGCAACTACTGTTGATAGATCGACGAGCTTAACCGTGCCATGGCCCCACTACTCTATCTCCCCAAGGCTAATATCACGCAGCCAACACGATTACCCTATTGCGCTTCAATATAGGGGTTATCCACGGGTCTGGATGGAGGAAAGTATGCTATAGTGACAGAGACTAGATCTTGCGTGACGCTACTCGGCCGCTGACAACTACTGGCACGGTATACAAGTCTGATAGCTTCTTTCATTTCCTACCTAGACTATTTACTGTTGTATTATACTGATATACTAACCCAAATAAGAAAGAAACAAGTAGGAGAGAAAATGAGGTAGACTTGGCCGTGACACGTAGTTACGGCGTGACGTAACTGAACGAAACTACAAGTATCTTTATACAGCCACTATTTGATTATATGTGATAATGATACTATAAAGAAGGATATGAGTTTCTTGTCATTTTGGTGAACCACTGCATAGGAAAGCATAAGCGTAAGACAGTACTCAGTATTCAAAAACTAAACGTTTATAGAACTCATGCATAGAGATTACGAATGACCGGCATGAAATAAAACTTAGGTATATATGTTAACTATGATATACTAGAGGTCAGCGCTACAGTTAAGCGCGAAATCTAATTTATATTAAGCTGGTATCTTTATTAAAGAAGTATCGAGAGAGGCTCAGGGATAAGAAGTCTATTCTGAGCAGAGGCTTAACCATCTTCCACTAGCTGGGCCTGTCGGACCAGGAGCGTACAACCCCTGTAGAGGGTATAGACGTCTCTATCCCAAACAGACAATGTGCCTGTTGCTAATAAGAGGAGAGATTGCAAGTCGAGAGACGTAATTAATGACCTCGATGATAGTACTAGAACGGTAACAAGGACTTGTGAGCAACGGTTTGAAAGAACCTTTGCATTAATGATAATATATGGGATCAAGGAGGTAATGAAGGTCTTAACCCATTTTTGGTCTGGGCGGGAGATATACGGCTTACCTCGCTTTCGTATAGCTGTCTCGGGAGGCCATAGGAGATTAGGAGATCGAAGGAGAGCCGAAGACCTCGTACGACTATATTCACGACTCTGTCTCAAGATCGTGTGACAGGAACACTGTAACAGTGGAATTGTATCCTTGAAAGCATAATTTCCTTGGAAATCATTACACTTATAAATCATTTTTGTAATATAAACTTCTCAAAATCTCAAGGCTGTTCTCATAATAGGAGCAGCTTATATAGATGCCGTTGCCTTAGCAGTTCACTGATGGTTATCAGAGTCCCGTTAAGTCAATAAGTATAAGTACATGTAATGATTGTCGTTGCATGAACTCACCTCCGTCTATGAAGTTCCTGTTTGTTTATAATTCGCATTGCTTCATTTAGTTTATTATTTTGTAGAGACCACACCCCCGTCTGCCATCATGAACCAATTATAGACGACGAATACGCTATGGCCAAAGTAAACTGCTACGAAATCTTGTGGGCAAAACGTTTGAGTGCTAAAGACGCAAACGATGTGACAGTGGAATATGCGTTATAAGTACCCACTTACGAATAATGAATTGTGAATTGGGTTCGGTGGTGGTCTGGTTCTCCTGTTCAGCCAGGCGGGCGAACTCCAGGCTATATGTGCGAATAGCTTCCTGTAAGCTCTGCCACCCGACCGTATAATTATTTACATGATACGAGTATGCAATTCGCCAGATCTAGGGACTCAGATCTTATCCCAATCCTTTGGGTCCGTGTGACACATCTTGACTCATAGTTCAGTATCAGTGCCTGCGATTCTACGAACCATCTGAATGACCGACAATTAACGACAACTGGATATCCGAGGAGCTCCGCCGCTGCTCATTTGAGCTAGCAGTAAGTAGTTTTAATATTTCTGCTTATTGAAAACTCTAAATAATCATTTAGTCGAATCCGAGTGTTGTACATTAACCCTGTTATTTCACTCTCGATGACCGACTCATCAAGTGACCATCAAATACTCTATCTTGCTATATACAAACTCGTCTCTCTAAGGGGGAAAGGTAGTCTAGGAAGGCGTGGTTCCAAAGAAGTAAGATTTAGAGATGGTAAGCCTTTGACATCAAAAATCAAATAATGGCTAAGGCACAGGGGCGACGGAGCATTGTTGATGAAGTTGGCATATGAACATAGACTAGCGAATGTTAAATTTTCTGAAACCCTTACTTCTTTCATAGCGCGGTGAAGATAATAGCATCCGAAGGCTGTAATATGAATGCCCGATGGGTATACGCAGTAAATAGCGTGAGATGTTGGGGATCACCGTGCTCGAGATGGTTATTGGAGGCCATGTGTATCCCAGGCAGTAATGAATGATTTAGTACCGTAGGCAAACCTCCTTCTAATCACTAGGGTATTGTGGTTAATCTATATCCGAGTTGACCTTGACTAGTCAGATTAGGGAAACATATGTATAAATATAATAGAGAAATTTTATTGTGTAGGCTGGGATTCTACCTTATTGCCACGAGCATTGCCTGTTGTGATAATTGTAATCAAAGGCCTTTATTACCCCAACCAGGTGGACAAGTGTGGCAATTACGACTAAAATGTGGAATATCTGATGCGATGATCCGAAGACATCAAATTTCCCAGGCTTGATACACTCTGGAAACCGAGACTGTATCTGGTATTAGCATGCTTCCCCCTGTTCGTTCTCACGTCCGCTGGACTGCCCGCGGGAAATCCATTAGAGTATCGTTCACCAACTTACAGCATAAGTGACAGCGCCGATTAAGAAGAGACCGCCTTCGGCAAAGTAATAAGGTAGCCCCGATTGCTTGACCATCTGGGAAAACCCAAACATATGAATCCCATGAATGATGGGCGCAAAGCCGGACAAACCAGTCACAACAAAGACAACAAGACGAAAGTTTCGCCAAGAAGGTCCCTGGAAGTACGGCGCGAGCATAATCACTATGCTCACAACGCCCAAAGACACGCTCATACCCCAGTAGATTTTGCGCTCAGTCCACTCACACCAGAATCCGACGTATATTCCCGATACGAAGGATCCTACGATGAGGATAATAATACCTACAAAGTCAAGGCGCAGCCACCGCGCCTCGACCTCTCGTGAATGGCTCATCAGCATATGGTATGCGCTCGAGATACCGAGGCACTGCAACATTCAAAGTCAGTTATCACTGCTTCGAGTGTGATCAGGAGCCGTTTCGCGAATCTGAAAACGTCTAGAATATAATTTTGGTCTAAAAGAGTATTATACTGTGAAAGGAATTGGAACAAGGAAATGAACCTGAGAATTACTCACCGCTGCTGCGGCCGAGAGGAGAAACGCGAAAATTATGTAGTCACTCGCGCCAACATCCACGTATCGCTGTCGCAAGTACGAGAGCACCCATGCCTCACCGATGAAGAGAGCCGCAACCGCTGGTATTAGATGCGTGTAGATATTCAATGTCTCGTCTGATAGAACACTGGAGTCAATAATGTCCACCTAGTGTAAGAATTACTCAACTTCTCAAGAGCTTGCAGGAGTAGCAAGAGCAAAACATGCCCGTTAAGGCAATCTATGTCTCCAGGACATGTCAAAATGGAGAATAAAGGACTCCAGCGGACTTACTGTGTAGGAAAGCCAAACTTCGAAGGCAGGCCATCGTACTGCGCGAAATGGGGCGGTACCCATGACGAATGAAGGGGTTATCTTGGTGCCAGACGGGAAGTTCCTCGTAGGAGATAAGCCCGGATTTGAGAGAACTGGTGTTCTCTATTGCACTGGCGTCCACCCAAGATTCATGGTGTTTCTCGTTGTCCAAGGAATTGCGGCGACTGGTGGCTTCTTGCTCAATTTGGATTGGGGCAATTGATGACATGATGGCTCTCGAAGGTTACTGTTCCGAAAAATAAGGACATTCAGAGACTAGCTTAAACAGAAATGTAGATGGAATAAAACGGTGCCCTTTGATCTATTAACATCATAACTGAGGTGGCCGCTGGTATGATTGTTGAAGCGGAGAAATTGCGCGTAATGCACAAGAGGGCAGGGAGACGAGCTACACATCGATAGTTTGCTCCTCATCTCCAGTTTACTAAGCGAATCACGGTTAGGATACCCTATCCCTTGCCCCAACGAGCATCCCCCATCAGCCTCGCCGACAATGGCCGTCGAAGTGCATGATTGGCGCGGGTAGTAATGACATCACCGAAAGCCCCTTTCGTGATCTTGCGTGGTGGAGAAACATGTGAAGCTCTGAACACTTCGATATTTGCCATTGAGCAATGGCTTCTCTTCGTGCATTTGAGAGAACCCGCTAGACCGGCATCAGCTGCGAGTTTCGCTATTGGAGATTAGTGTTGTCTTTATCTCGTATATATCTCACGATACAATATATGATGGAACATTTACACTTCAATATGCATCTTCCGGTGGAATAAAAGCTGGTGAATTGCTTGGCTGTCAGTGTAGAAGATAGAGTACGTCAAACATACATTCATCAGTGCTATACCTATCCTCAAAGTCTTGATAATTGTCGTCATATAAGTCAGTGAAGAGTAGAACATGCGTATTTACTGTAGATACAGTATTGAATAATGCCGCCTAGGCCAAGCAGAGGCCCTGTTTGAAGGTTATTGATGATATGTATACTACTGTAGATTTTCAGCGAACTTGGTATAGTTTGCAAGGAATCAGGTACTATGGTAGGAATGAGCTAGATGTGCAGGTACCTTGAATTATAAGCCGATCAATAAATAGTTGCAGCCTATTGTCCCGACACCTGGAGTAGCGTTCTCTATTCTATCAAAATTCATGACTACTTGGATCGAAGCTGGAAGGTGCCTAATCTTGTAAGCCCTGATTAAGCGTGCGGGACCTGATGTAGCATTAATCGCATTTACCTATGATAAGAGGTAAACCGCTGTGGACCATCTGGAGAATAGCCGTGTAGGGGTAGTCTCTTAATATCATTCCTCCCTTGGCCATTATCACTTC
The DNA here is from genome assembly GCA_025201785.1 of Xylaria longipes. Taxonomy (NCBI): domain Eukaryota; kingdom Fungi; phylum Ascomycota; class Sordariomycetes; order Xylariales; family Xylariaceae; genus Xylaria; species Xylaria longipes. The sequence continues at coordinate 578,331 of MU619694.1, forward strand.
TGAACTGGTTTACGAATTGCGTGGCGCGGCTACCAGAACGATACTTAGCTAGACATGCGTAGTTAAGATGATGGCTGCGACATAGTTGATGTCAATGTAAACTGAGATCGATCCTGTGTTGGCCAAAAGAATATGCGTTAAGCTGCCGCGAGTGAAAAAAATAACCGATCGGAAACGGCAGCGCGCACCGGTCATCCAACCTGAATATCATCGTTTGCTGGTAGTTTTTGATGTGCGGGACAAGAACGCGAGCCTGGTCATGACACGTGTACTGGAGAAACGACGAATTGCAATATGCGAAGCAACGAAGCCATATACCGCAACCATGTACAATCTTTGTACAATTTTCGTGGATGGCGTGACGTCGATAGATACCTGGTCTTGGGCACGGGTAGAGCGCCCACGTGTTGTAAAAAATCCGCAGTGGACACTGCGACTTAATCGTTTGAGTACCAGCGTTGAGAAACCCCACGACATATGGTGAGTATATGTGCGTATGAACTGGACAAATGTATTGATTGTCAGTTAGAGCCAACACATGTTTTACCGTGACGAGTGCTGTTGCAGCCTAGTATCGGGGAAGGCCGAATCGAATGCATGGCTCGCTTATGCGCATGGTCTCTCGGTCCACCACTGAAATAGATCATATGTTTCTGCCATTGAGTCGTAGTTGTTGGATAATAATCTGCAAATACTCCAAATCAAGTGAGGGCAATGCAATTGACCGAGTAAATCTATGTGAAAGTAGACTGGTAACCTGATATCGTTGTCTAGGAGATATATCACGATTTAGTAGCAGTAGAATGCGACCGAGTGACCCAACGCAATGCTCGAATCATGGTAGCCGAGAAAGAACTGATTGGTTGTGCATTGCCAATTAATAATTGAGGATGACCTTATATCCGGAGTTGTTAAATATAAAGCGCGAAGAATATTGGCTATAATTTCCAAGTTGAAATGTGTGGTATTTTGGTGCGTGGATGGCTTCGAATTTGACTAGGCGCGGCAGACTGACCGTGCAAAACCTTTGTTGGTGTCCAGCGAGCTATAGGGGATATAGATGAATTGAGGGTTCCTTGTTGCATTTGAAGGATAGGTGCAGAGCAGATGCACCGACTCGAAACATTTTTGTACAAAAAAATAAGAGTTTGAAACTATTATGTTGAATGCGACAGAGTGATGCGACTCGAAATGTGAGCAGCAGACAACACATCGGACTCGACACGTCAAAATGATATTACGTTGGCTTAAGGAATAGACCTGAGCGCGGCGATTGGCGGTCTTTCCGAGGGATCCCTGCACCCGGCCGACGAGAATAGAAAGAGGAGTAAGTAGCTCAATTGATCGCCGGGTCGGTGAAGGAGGGTGGGAGCTTAATGGAAGAAAGGCGAGAAGGCGAGGACGAGGACAGACGAGCGCGAGAAGGGGGGACGGGGGGAATCGCAGAGAGTTTGGGTGAGAGAATCCGAGTTCGAGACGGAGGCGCATGATTTGATCAGAGTTGGAGTATGCGAATGCTGGCGTGCAAGTGTCGACCAATCAGAAAATTCGACGTGAACAAATCGGGGACTACGAATACCTAGGTAGTGATGGCCTGGTGGGACAACACTTGGCCGGGGGAGCACGAGGAGAATGCCAGATGCCACCCACAATGCCATCACAGAGGATGGGCAGGACGCAGAGTTGCGCGGGAAAGCCCCAGGCTCCAGGTCACAACTGATCCCGGTTGGGTACCCAATCAATAAGCTCTGAATTGTCTGATTGGCCGCGTGGGAACCGGTAGAGGCTGTGTGATGTGTCAAGCCAGCAAAATAGGCGCACTTGCGATGTGCCTAAGCCCGATGGGGCAAAACAGCAAGTGTTTCAAAGGACGAGCCAGCATCAACGCCGCCTGCTACGAGTTGGGCTATTATTCGCTTACTCCGTTCCATCAACCATTCATGAGCAGAGGGAACATGCAAGACAACATGCCGTGCCGAGATCGAAGTGGGTAAAAACACACGACGGGTGCTATGGATACATGCTATGGATACATGCACCAGCTCATCATATAGATAGATGTATGAAGATTCAACAATCTGCCTACCGTAACCTGAACTAGACGAAAAGCGAACGGATAGACAGACGGGGAGTATATGCCTACTTATTCGATTTATACGGCAGTGATAGCCCAACAGCCGGCCAAGAGCATGTATATATCATGAAAAAGAGAAACACCGGGAGTGCAACTCGGATGTGAATCGACAAATTAGAAAAAGGATGGGATGGGACGGGGTGAAGAAACCTGAAGGGAGAAAGGACGGGATGGAGTATCCAAGGACCTACTTACAGTAGGTACAATTAACGGACCTGCTGGCAGCAACCCCGACAGGGCTGTTAGGCCAGCCGGGGCCGCGCCTGGATCCTCCCCAAAACCCAAAGCCGGCCAGCACCAAAAATTGGTTTTACTGATTGTGCTGTGCACCTCCCACCCCCCCACTTTACTATAAGAGCTCACCTGCTCGCCGACGCGCCGCCAGCGGCACCTCCCTCCCCTTCTTGTTTTCCTCCCATCTCTCTTACACTCATCGCGTCGCAAAACAGCCATCTATTATTTGATATTCCTTGAACCAGGTCATTTAGGACCCTGTCTCTCAAATCATCCTGTTAGCATTACCGCTTTTAACCCCGTTTTCGTCCAATTCCATCTTTCGCAATGGCTCCCAAGAAGGCAGATGGCGGCGCTGCTGCTGCCCCCAAGGCGAAGAGCACCCACGGTTCTTACCAGGTATGTGCAGCCGCTGTTTGCATAAGATAACTCGGCAAAGCTTGATTGTATCGAGGACTGACTGTTTGCAGGACATGATTACCGATGCTATCGTTGCTGTAATACTCCCTGTTCCTTTGTTTCCGGCGCATCGGGTCTAGCTAGGCTTGTTGAGCGCATGATACATTCAGAGGGGTGCCCTCATGTTGCCATGCATCCGCTGGTGTATCGCTCTGCCAATATTCTCATATCATCAATTTGTTAACATTACTAATCTTTTCCGCACCACAGCTCAAGGATCGTACTGGTTCTAGGTATGTACTGTACTCTCTATGGGCCAATCGATTCATTCATGGCCAAATAGCAAATGTGACGCTGACTCTCATAGCCGTCAATCCCTGAAGAAATATGTCAAGGCCAACAACACCATCACCGCCACTGACAATATGTTCGACTCGCTGTTCAATAAAGCATTGAAAGCGGGTGTCGACAAGGGCATTTTCGAACAACCGAAGGGTATGTAGCCTTGGTTTGATCAAACTGTCTCATCTGAGGTGGTGGCGAATAGATCATCAATGGCTCTAACGTAATGATAGGCCCATCCGGTACCACTAAGCTCTCCAAGAAATCTAAGCCCGTAGTCAAGCCTGCGCCCAAAAAAGAGGGTGAAAAGGAAGTGAAGAAGGCTGCTCCCAAGAAGGAGAAGGAGCCTGCCAAGAAGGCTGCCACAACCAAGAAACCTGCAGCTAAGAAGGAGAAGGAAGCTGGCGAGAAGAAGCCTGCCGCTAAAAAGGCTGCCGCGCCGAAGAAAGCTGCTCCTAAGAAAGCACCTGCTGCCAAGAAAGATGTACGTCATATCCGATGGTGATTGATGACAAAGTGCTAAAACGCAGACAGGCCCCGGCTGTTGTTGAAAAGCCTACCACTTTGACCAAGACCAAGTCTGGTCGCGTTGCGAAGACATCCGCTAAGCCTGCCACGAAAAAGGCTGCTGCGCCAAAGACAGCCGCAGCTAAGAAAGAAAAGGCACCAAAGAAGGAAGCCAAGACTGAAGCCGCGGCATGAGCGGCCCTTTCTTGATTTCAGTGTTTTGTCTTTCTAGGTCGGGCTCGGTAGTCAACTGGCGTTTGGGGTATTATGGTATAAAGAGGTGCGCGCACGTGTACGTGTACGGCTTATCATGCAAGGGGTTCGGGCGATACATGTTTGTCTTTTTGATCAGGATGGGATGGGTGGCTTGCCTGAAGGGATTACAGGAACCAGGGAGGGTGTTGGCGATCACAATGCTACCCATCATTGGCAGGCGTGTAGATTCGAGTGTTGGCGCGGCGGTTTGCACATATTATCCGGTCACAATATTCCGGAGCGAAGGGTTATGATTGATGATGCTACACCCTGTAATTATACCAATGGCTTTTGCACTGTTACATCTGTCATAGTCTTTATTCCTAACTTCAAAAGTGAGTTTCACGGTAACTTGTCTTGGTGCCCAACTGGGGATTTCTTTTTAGAACATAGTACTGGACGCGTCTTTCTGCTTGTGGTGGGTCAGGGTCAAATATGTGTTGTTGACATTGACCCGAAAACGGAAATCAGCTTCTCTTGTTGTCGATAAGGGGCATCACGTGTGAGGGGCTTGCTCCCCTGCACCCTGGGAATGGGAAGCCAAGGCCTTCCAGGAGATGGTAGTCGGGTTCGTGCTAAACTGTAATGGCCCGTGCCTTGTTCCACTTTTGTACAAGCGCCACAGTGGAATGGCGATGATCGAATCATGCAATCATGGGGAGCTCAGGTGTCATTCCATGCTCCTGACGTGGTTGTTGGGGTTTTGCATTGAATACTATGGTATAAAAAACTTACTGAGAACTTGTAATCTACCTAGGTAATCAATGGTATCTTGATACAACAGATCTTCTGCACTGCAGTCTTGCGACCCAAGAAATTACAAGAATGGAAGATGTTATCTACCTATGTGGTGTATACCTAGGTACATGGGTGTACCTAGTATTATACTCATCTGCATGCTGCATGTCTTGTCACCTTGGTGTCGATCGATGCTTTGCAGCTTTCTCCAGGAACACCCTTGCTGCATCATAATAACTTTGTATGTTTGCAGCGTGCACTTACTATTTAGACTCATACCTGTACTACCTACCTAGTAGAAATCTCATGCACTTCTTTTATTTTAACACTGCAAATGTTACTTATTCAACTGAGTGTCCCTCCCGTAAGCCTTTATGCCCCTGTATAATCGTGAAATATCATACGTACAACATTACACTACCTACCTACTTCATGGAGACTTTCATCTTATGTAGGTGGGATGAAGTGAGCGTTCAGATCCTCATCTACCAGAGAGTTATACAATACTACTGCCCTAAAGCTCTTTGAGTAAGGCCGCCTCTTATCTTAATAAAGTAAAGGTGATATATGTTAACGCAGACATGCAATTCATGTACGGGACAACATTGAGCTTAGGTATTCTACTTACCTCTGAGGGTCTGGGGTAGGTAAATAGAATGACAGATCATTTTTAACATTGAACCTACCTAGGTACCTACTAACCTTTGATGGATGGACTTATAGATGGTTCCTGGGTGATGGCTGGTCTGTGCACAGAGCTACAATATAATTACGGTGCTGATAGGGCTCATAAGCCAGAGAGCACCTTTTCAACTTACACGCACAAACTTCTACTTGTACAAACCCATCAATTGTCAAAAGCTTCTTTATAACCACCATGTAATTTGGCTACCTATGCCAAAGATGTCCACGTCATCATCATGGCTCACATAGGCATGTGTTTACCTGGAATTGGCGTGAAATCTTGCCAGACTACCTACTTACACAGTAGAACAGGAGGCAGCAGGCAAAAGGACAGGCAGCAACTAACCCTAGGTACCTATTTCCCCTATCTACCTAGGTAGGTACCTAAGTAGGCAGCTACCGGCAGCCAGTCCCCTGTCCGTCCTGGCCGTCACCACTGCGCAATAGGCACAGCATACCTACTGCGTATAGCATACAGCGCAACACCAATGCCCAACGCCGGACATCGATGTCGGCCGTGTCGGAACGTCGCCCTCTCGTCTTATCGAGCAATCCAGCGTCCCTCCATCCGTCCTCCCACGCGCCAGCCAGTCATCCTGCTGCGCTGTCTTCCCCGGCATTCCACCCCCACAGCCGGTTCTTCCGCTACAATCAATACAATTCAGGTCGCCCGCGCTGCCCCTGCCTCGTGCTCCCGTGCGCGTATTATGTGGTGCATTCTCATTCCGTGCGACTTGTGTGCACGCCAACAACCAGGCAGAGCAAGTTGAGCGGTGGCCAGAATTCCAGCCCACCAAGAGTTGCACAACGCCGACTGAATCGGCCTGGCCCGACCTGACCCAACCGAGTGCAACCAACTACAGCCGACATCAACACCGACATCGACAGCGGCGTTGTCGACATTGTTCACGTCAGTCGCTGTCTTCAGACCCGGGGTTCATCGTGCGTGCCTGTTCCCGCCTTGCGCCCACGGGCTTGTCATGGCTACAACCATGATATAGCTCCCTCCAAGATTACAACGTACTCTGCAATCCGACCCCGCCACTGTCTTTCGCCGCTGTCTCTCGCCATGTCTTCAAGCGGGCAGTCATTTGGTTCCAACAATCCCTTTCGCCGGAAACCGGGTGCGGCATCTGTGAACCCCGCGGCGTCTTCCTCGAGCTTGAGCTTCGGCATTGACGGACCCTCCCCTTTGTCCACGACCACAACACGGCCTCCTTTCACTACCTTCAAGTCTGCCGCGCCAGAGAATGAGAGGCGGGATGAAGAAGAACAACCGGTGCAACAGAAACCCAAGAAGATCGTCAAGAAAGTGCGCGTACAGTCCCCGCCTCCGTCCTCGCCCGAAGATGCCGTTCCTGTAACCCGATTCCCTGCGCTAGAGCGGCTTGACAATGATGATGATGATGATGATGGCGATAGCGCTAGTGTTTCGAGCAAAAGCGATGTCCAGGACGACAACCCATTTGGTGCCGCATCCGTTGACCCAGACAGCAAGCTTACCGCCGGGCCTGCTGTCCCACAGATACCCCCAAACCCCTTTGCCAGGACCCTCCAGGACATCGAAGGGAGAAGTCAGGATATCACGGCACCAAGCGCTTCCAAGGGGTCACTCGATGTTGACTCCTTCAAACGTCTGCTTTTGACAGGCTATACGAATCTACCTAATCCATCTCATACAGCCCTGGATTCCGCTGGAAACCCCTCCGGGGCGGTTCACACTCTCGGGGCTCTACCGGATGGTGCCAGTTTGACAGACGCGAGTTCGGTATCAAAACACTCCATCTTCGATGCTCTGCAGGAAACACCCAGAACATCCCATGAGATATCTGAGTCCGAAACGCCCGAAGACCGCAAAGGCATTCTACCTTCATCCCCACTAACAATCGTCCCATCCGTCTCCGTGCGCAAAAAGCCGCCCCCTCCCAGCTCCAGGCACGGTAAACTTATTAAAATTGATTTAGGGGCTGACCCGAACTCCCGCGGTACACCACCTACGGCTCCATCTGGGGCTCCTGATCTCCCTTCACCATTGGGAGTGGCTCTACGGAAAGTTAGCTCTGAGTCGGCATCAACACTATGCTCGCCCCAGGGAGCAACAGACGTAAACAAGCCACTCCCCGCGCCGCCTTTGCGTGCCGCTGCAGATGAAGATGTAGAATCCCCATTTGATCGCGAGGCAGCCGGAAAGATTCCGGAGGCATTCGCAGAGCTCCGGGCCCATCCTAGACCACCGACACCTCCACCTACAACCCGAAGCCGCTCCGGATCTCAAACCAGCACTCAGTCCCGCAAACCTGCGGCACCTCCACCACGTCGACACGGGAGGAATGATAGCAAAACACCATCCATTTACCCTACTAGTACCAATGAAGATCCTCCAAGATCATCAATGGAGTCCAACCACTCTCGAGCGGAGAGTCAACGTATCGGTATAAATACTGCACCGGCGCCCCCTCCCCCACGACGGCCTGGTCAAGTGCGACAGGGTAGTTCGTTTTCGGGCATCGGCCATGGAGACCATTCCGTTATAAGTCCTGGTTTGAGTGAAAAGGAGCGAAGCCCCCTGGGAAGCAGTTTCACCCCTATGGCTTCTTCCGGTGTCCAATCAGGATATTCACATAGCTTAAGCACAGCCACGCCTAGCACTAATGGACAAATTAAAATAAACCCACCACCTCCGCCGCCGACGAGAAAACAGAGCATAAGACGGCCACCTAGTGTCATGAGTATAGAAAGCAGCAGTGGTCCGGCTCCAGTTAGGAGAGTGAGTAGAGAAAAAGAGGGCGGAGCGCTACCGCCACCTCCCCCGCCACCAAGAGCCCGGGGCGGTAGTCGAAAGGGGAGTGCCGGCTCCGTGATAGTTGGGAATGGCTCTGCTACGCCTACCGCACTAGAAAGTGGGAAGCAGGGAAAGGATATTTTGGCGGATTTGAACGCTTTGCAGAGAGAGGTCGACGAAATGATGAAGAAGGCTGCTAACTAATTTGACACGTCTGGTTTTCTCTCGACAACTCATTGTGGGTGATAATTTGAATCGCAGCGGTAACGCAAATTGCATGAGCATGAGTATGAGGAACAACTCATCTTTCCTTGAGGTTTCCCTGTCTTTAGGGGGGCCAGGGATTAAAGAATTAGGTGATGTTGAAAAACGCTGGATAATGGACACGAGTACTCCCTCACATGGATATGGATGTGAGTTTACGCACGCGTAGGCGTTTGTATAATAAAGGAGTGGTCTTGGTTTGCGGCATCTTGTGGCCCGCACTTGACTCTCTGGCTACTCGATTTCCAGTTGACGGCGGCGGCGATATAGATCGTCAACCGTGACGGAATACAATGGCTATAGAAACCTTGAACTTGTGCTTTTATGTCTTTCTGTAAGTTCGATCCCTAACGTGACAGCTAGCGGCATAGAGTAAGATGAGTAGGTGCTGTCTCGTCTGGGTTGTGTTGTGGTACACTGCGTTCACTCCATAGTTCAGGGGTCGGGTTTGGTTGTATTTTTTACAGATCCTTAACAGGCTTTGGGGTTAATTTAGCAACCGTAGAAGTTGCAGTGATACTAGTGGATATAGAGATATCAAACACCACGGCGGAGGGGCAGTAGTGGTACAGGATATCATCTTGTGTATATTATATTCTTGTCTTACCTTGTCTTTGAAGTCTTTTGGAGAGAAATCGGCTGCGTAGGCTACCAGATAGGTATACATCCATGGATTCTTTTGCGTTGATACTTAAACTCTGTGCATCCATTATAAGCAACGTCTGTACCAATCGCCTAGTTGATTTTTGGCGACGTTCGTGCGTAGTTCTTTCGAACAAGCTTTGGATCAAGGCGTTTATCTAAACCAAGCACATGATCATAGCCCTTAGCCAAGCAACTTACCAATTATTTACTATGGGCTGTAAATTTCTTTGAGTTAACGAGGCCTTCAAATAAATTTATAAAACTACTTGATCTATCATCACTAAGCTCCTGAATCCGAAAGAGTTACGTAGATGGTGATAGGTACCTCAAAATCGACGAGTCGAAAGGTGCTCGGATTCAACATAACGGTTTCGGTTCGATGCCGTTGCATATAGTGGTAGGGTCAATCCGTACTACACCAGGCTCAGCCTCAGGTTTAGCCTCGTGGTGTGAGAGTATTCGGCACAACATAGACGCAGTCTGCATTCGTAACTATATTTGCCATTCTCATCAGCGTTTTTGCTTCAGTAAACGGTACGGATCGGAACCATCACTAGATAAGAGCTACTTTAAACTATATGCAGACAAAGAGGCGCACAGAATTGCGACCAGGGGGGGTACTATATTCTCGCTCCATCTATGGTATAGCTTAGTTCGAAACCTGCTATTGATTTCCCCAACTGCAAGGGCTATCCAGGTTACTGACCTCAAAAGCCGCGCGGTTCACTATAGATGTTAACAACACCCGTGGAAAGGCAAAGGGACTTGATATTTGTTTCCATGGAGCTCCAGGGGCCGGCAAAATCGCAATGACAGAAGCAGCTGCGATAGACAACAGGATAAAAATTTCCACTTTAATGTAGTGGTCCCTAGGAGTCACGAGAGAAAGCTCGTAAATATATTCCAATATACCCACTTGTGGGAGTGTATTCCTTTCCCACGAGGCTGAAAGATTTCCCACATAAAGAGAGCTTTGGCAGGGGGAACCTCGCAGTGAATAATTACGGTCGTAGGTATCAAGTTTCTGTATCATGGATACTTAAAATACCTTCCTATATGCCGACTAGGAACAACGTTTCTTCACGCGCTAGAGTATGCAATGGGATCCTGTTCTATGACATACCACTCGTCGCTCCAATGAGCATTTCCATCCGCAGTGTGCATATGAGTCTTTGGTATCCGTACTTGTTTCTTGAAAACACGACCTTGGGTGCCTGTTAAATCCGTAAGGCTGTCTGTTTAAGTTACTGCCTGCCTCGCCCGCTATTAATAAAACCCTTCTAAGCATGAATATCGCCCTGCCTGCCTGATGGCCGAATTTCTCGGGACCGTCGAGGCATCAAAGGAGGATGAGATATTTCTAAAGATACCTAGTAAATCTTGAAGATGATGCATACCTGACTTGACAGAGACAAGATATTTGACGATTAAGAAAAGCATCAATGGCCGAAACTGCCAGTACAGCAAACAAATTCTTGAGTTACTATTTGATAGATGCGGGCACCCAGGCGGCAAACAAAGTTGGCTTGAAACGAACCAGCGGGGCAGAGCCAAAGCCTATTCGAGCAAAGATATAGATAATAAATGAATAAACTGTAACACTTACCACGTGTGGCGGTCCGGCGATGCGGCAAATACGGAAACAGCCATTGTGTGCCGTTTCCCAAGAGAGACTTTGCTGTCTGTAGAGCTAAGGTGACGCAGGTTTCCAGATAACGGTAGAACCAGGCCAAACGTGCTACGTAGCAAACAGATATCACCTCGATCAGTCACACTGCTATTTCCTGTTTCCTGACACCTCAAAGACTAACCTCGTTGCTTCGGCGCTCACAATTAGTGAAAGCAAACTACAATAGCCACGAGAATTCCGCAACTTAAGTAGCATAGCACTTACACAACTATCTGTAGTGGATTTATTTTTTCTACATCGTTCATCCCGCTGTATCGGTAACACTCCGCCCGCAAAACAGCAACTGCACCCATGTTCATTGCAAAACCGACGACACAACATCTAGCGACTGCATTTTGGCCACAGCAGGATGGAAGACCTTCGCGATGCCCGGAAAACTGTGTCGGAATTCACTAAGCTGATAGAGAGTCTCAGGCCTGATAGTAATACTTCTCATACAGGGAAGCGGCCGGAACTTCTCAACACGCGCAGGGATTCAGATAGTTCACAGAAAGGCACAAAGACCTCCATCAGCTCCCTATGGCGACCTAGAAACCTGAAGAAAGAATGGGACGAGACTGCGGAGGGTATCCGTATGTAGAGACCCAGTAACCTAGAGATCTAACAGTATCGTCCCATATATCTCCTTCCATCGGAGCACATTACCTTACCAATCTTACATACCAAAATGACATGAAGCACCCCAATCCTCTACACATCAAAATCATCATCCGCAAGTTGCACATATGCTAACTAAATATACCCGCAGTGTGGAACGAGCTCGAACGGTTGCAGACCGGAGTGGCACGCGAGTTCAAGGTCGACCAGACTGCACTCAAGGAATTCATAAGCTCGCCGGAAATGATGGATCTCGGAAGCGAGTTCGTACGACACTACTACGAGAACCTGGCGAAGGACAAGCCCTACTGGGTAGCCGAAGACCTGTTCTTCAACCTACAGACTGTGAAATATGGGGACAAGGACGGGGAACTATGGTCCGGAGCAAAGGTATACAAGAAGGACTGGGATCTTTCCGACCACCTCATGCGCTTCGTGCTGCTGTCCGACCAGTTTCGTGCGTGCTGTGGCCAGGAGAAGTGGACTGTTTGGGACTGGAACTTCCCCATGATGGTCGGGTTCTACCTCAGTGTCTTGCGCTGCTACACGACTAGAGAGGCGAAGAAGAGAGAGCTGGCCGGGTGCTCTGCTGGCTCTTCACGTTTATCTGATGGGAAAAAGAGCCCGGGACGCGATATATCGTCTCCAACGACACAAAACGAGAAAGAGGAGGAAACGGAACAAGGCGAGGGGGCGACTAGCGCGGCGTAGGTTCGTCATTGGCCACGAGCCATCAATCAACACGCCTAGCTTCTAATTTTAGGGCCTGAGAAATCTTGAGAAAGCAGGACTTTGTGGAAGGGCGAGGACGGAATGCACGATGAGGGTTGGCAAGACTGGGCTAGGTTCTGAGTGTTTATGTTACAGAGCTTCACGCATCTCGCCTAAAGGTAATGTCGTCCACCTGACTATGGCACGCTTGCTAGTATCTAGCGGAAAACGGAACTATGCAAAGATATCGCGATAATAATTTCGAGCATGGTTTTGCTGAGACAAATGCATTCCAGTGTAGAGAGCTCCGCACCAAAGTCACAACTCTTGGCTGAAATTAAAGTAGACAATTAAACCCTGTCATCGCAACCGGTCAAATTAGAAATGAGACTGCTGTATAATGAGGTTTCCGTTAACAGGATGATTGAAGATAACCCCGGGCCTGGAAAGGGTGCGCGCGCGAAGATGGATGTGAAATCAGGGTTAGGAACCTGCCTAGGTATGCTACCTAAGGCTACTTGTACCAATATGGGAAGTACCTAGGTAGGTAAGTAGGTAGATACAACGTGTGAATAGGTTATGATACCTTATGCTGCTACCGCTACCCGTCAGCGGGCATCGCAAACAATTGCATGTAGTCCTGTACTATTACAGGTAAATGTTACCAACATCAGGACCGTGAAGGACTAGAAGTGATGACGGACTTGTCGCTGGGTTACCTAGGTAGGTAGTCGTTTTGGGCTGTGGCGCAGATACCAGGAGGTACCTACCGTACTAAGACCTGCAGGGTGTAGTAAACTATTAATAAATAGTTAAAGAATTTTTAATAGTAAATTAATAGTTTAAGTAAATAAACGTTTAAATTTTTTAACGTTAATAAAATTAAATTATTTAATTAATTTAAACGTTTAAAATATTTAAACGTTTATAATTTTTTAAATATTTAATAAATGTTTAATAAACGTTAATAAATTTTAATATTTATAATTTATTAATTAATGATTAATATATTCTTTATTATTTGTTTTATATTAATTAACAGTTTATTAGCTTATAAATATTTAAAACTTGTTAATTAATAGTTAATTAATAGTTTAATATTTATTAAATAAAATAATTAAACTAAGAAATATTTTAAAGGATTTTTTTTATATAAGTTATAATATTATATTTTTTTATATTATTATTACTGCTGCTACTACTTTTATTGCTTTTTTTTTTATAGTATTATAAATAAATAAATAAATTAATTAATTATTTTTATTTATTATATTACACGTTATATTTTTTATTTTTTATTTATATTTTTTATTTATTATTATTATATTTTATCGCTTATTTAATTTAAACTAAATAAATTAAAACGTAATTATTATTATAAAAACAAAGTTATAAATATATAATATTTTATATAAATAAAATAATATTTTATTTAATATAATTATTAAATATTTATTATAAATAAAAAAACTGTTTTAATTTTAACCCTAAGCTTAAGTTTAAGCTTAAGCTTAAGCTTAAAAGTAAAAGCGAAAATAAAAATAGAAATAAAAACAAAAATAAGCTTAAAAGCTTAAATAAACTTTTTGTTTTTAATATATATTATAAATTTTAAATAGTTAAACTATTATATTTTATATAAATAGTTTAATTAAAATATTATAATTTTTTATTACTATTATTAATTTATTTTAACTAAATAATATAAACTAATATAAAATTTTATATTTATATTATAAATAAATTATATATTAATAGTTTAATATTTATAATATAAGCGCGCGAAAAAAAAACAGCGTAAAAAAAAAAAAGCGCGCAATAACTTGTTTAATAAAAGTTTTACTGCTATTAATAAATAAAACACGCGTATAACGCGTAAAGCTTATTAAGTGTAATTTTTTTATAAAGAAATTAAAAAAGCGTAAGTTTAACTAATGTTAAATTAAATTTTTGTTTTTAGATTTAATTTTAATATATAGTTATTTTTATTTAAAATAAAATAATTTATAAACTATAAATTATAAACTATAAATTATAAATTATAAATTATAACTATAACTATAGCTAATATTTAATATATTAAATTTTTAAGTTTATAAAAAAGCTTGTTATTAATTAATAATATTAAACTACTGGTTATAATATAAAGTATTATAAAATAACCTAGTATAATATATAATTATTTATATTTTTATATTATAATAAATTATATATATAATAATAGTATAATATTATTAATTAATATATAAGTTTAAGTAAAAAAGTATATTAATAACTATAAAAATTTAGTTAATTTAACAAATTTTATTATTATATTATTTAACGTTATTTTATTTATAAAAATTTAACGTTAATTTTTATAAAATAAGTTTTATTTATTTTTTAATTATTTAAAAAATTATATAAATAAAAAAGCGTTAAGTTAATATAACTAATATTTTTATAAGCGTATGTTTATATTTTTTTTATTTTTATTAAATATAATATTTTTTATTTTTTATAGTATTTTATTTTAAATAATTTAATAAAAATATTATATTATTTATTTTAAACGTTTATTAATTAATTTATTTATTGTAATAAATGTAATAAAAGCAGCAGGTTTAAACACCTAATTTACTTATTATTAGGAGCTAATATTCTACATAAGGAAGAAAGGAAAAGAAGCGTAATAGGTACAGGAATCTACACCTAAATATATAGCCCGCGAAGGTATTTATTACAGCAGTTGCCCAGTGAATACTGGCCAGTGAATACTTTAGCCCCCGCATGGGCTACTAGCCGCACTAGCCACACTAGCCACACATAGCGCCTGGGCTGTGATATTTATATATATAAATTAGCTAATATTTAATATAAAATTATAGGAATAATTAATTTTAAAGTTTATATATTATATATAGTTATATTAATTTATATAATAAAATATTATTTTTAAATATATAAAATATATAAATTATACGTTATATTATTATGTTTTTATATAATAATTTTAAAAGTATTAAATAAATAATTATATTTATTTATAATATATTAAGCTTTATAGCTAGTTTAATATATATTTTTATTTTTAAACAAATTATTGTTTTAATTTTTTTTATATTATTTTTTATTTTATAAAGTTTAATAATAAAAACTTAAATAAATAAGTTAATAATATATATAATTATATAAGCGTTAATATTTTATTAAAAAAACGCTTAAAGTTAAAAGCAGAAAAGCTAAAAAAGTTAAAATTAATATTATATTAACTTTAATATATATTTAGCTAGCCTTGCTTTTTATTTTTAATAATAAGTAAAGGCTAATAATAATAATAATAATAATAATAATAATAATAATAATAATAATAATAATAATAATAATAATAATAATAATAATAATAATAATAATAATAATA